>JAOXJJ010001234.1:1193-46788 GCA_025769935.1 Phoenix roebelenii
TATATAACTGGTGACTAAGTACAAGAATTCTTACCTCTATGCAGTTACAATGCTACTAATCTATATCTAACACGTCCAGTTAATTTAATATCAATATAACACTAATTTATCTCTGACCAATCACTCACCATATTAATGAATCAATTAATAAATTCCCAATGTTTCATATAGATGTTAGAATGTTAGGCTATAAATTTTAATTTAAGCAAATACAATAAATTATACTCTCTGGCGCATTCAAAAATTTAATTAGACAAAACTATGCGATATTGATCAATGTCTTTGTCCCCTTCAAATTTACAAGAATACTTATAGCACTCACTTTCCGAAACGCCCAAACCCACGGCTATTTACTAACACACGGCCCCATACCATACGTTCCCACATGTCAGCGAGTAGGCGTGGGATTGAGCTTTGTCATAGGTGGATGTTTACAATATTGAACTCATTATAAAATGGTTACATATTTTAAGCTAGAGTATGAACAAAAAGAAAGATGGTAATCAGTTCAAGGACGCAAGATGATCCTACTCTTTTAAGATAAGAAAAAATAAAAAAAATACCCCGACCTAATGCCCGAACCAGGCGCTACGGCGCCAAAGTAACCCATGCATTGCTTTCTTCAAGTGAAGTGAAAGAAGAGGATCTAATTAATAGATTTGGTCCTAATCCAAGTATAGTTTTGACCGGTTGGCCTAAGTTTAAAGTCAGGATTTGATTTATTATTTAAGATTGATTTGGTCAAGAAAAATCAGAGAACATGTGTCGAAGAAAAACTTCTAATGCGAGATTTTATGTTCTTCCCGAATCTAGTATATGCGTAAACGCCGTGCAATTCTGACTATCTTACATTAATCTAAGCAAGTTTATGCAATTATAAGAACAAATACATGGGTCGATCTGTGGCAATACCTAACACGGGTAATGCACTGCTATCAGTTTCGAATGTTTGATGGCTTTACATTTATATATAATGATGTATTATTGATATTAAATTGGAAGTCATAAGCAAGATTATCTAGTTTTTTAGTTGAATTGGGCAAGAAATAGATCGGGCAAAAGATTGGATTATGGGGCTACAAACGCTCCATTACAATTAAGCCACTCAAACACCAAACAGACGTCATTTAGAATCTCATCTTCCACAAGCATTGTGTTATTAATAGGAAGGTCAGGCATTGCAGTTCGTCATGGAGATACGCATTGACAATTAAGAGATATGGGAACCTCTGGGTGAAACTTCCAAGCAAGGACCAAGAATTTAATGAGTCAGTCACTAGGTTGGAGCCTTCACTCCATGCAACTCTAGTGCTGACCAAGTTCTAGCATACCAACAAATTGTGACTAAGATTTTGCATTATCTTGGCAGATCTAAGGAGAATTTTTTTTCACACATTTGATCATGTCAAGATATGCTAATATTACAATGATGTCAAGATCAATGAGATCATGACGAACCTCACATTGGTTGCCGATATGATCCTTAATTGACTGTAGGATTCTACAACCAGAAAAACCTTTTGCGGAATAATTTTTGGAAAGGTTTTGGGGGAGACAGGATTTTCCTTATTAACATCATGTAAATCTTCTATGTGATCCTTCAATTGACTGAAAGCTCTAAACCAAGGAACTTTAGTAATTGGAAGATGACGCAAGGAATACTAACAAATTTATAAGATCATGAGGAGATCTTGTAGTAAATAAATGACACAATGATGTGAAGGCCAAGGAAATACCGTTAGCCTCCCAATTGCTTCCAAAGACTTCTAGGACCACATGTATTGGTAGGTGAGGTCCACCTATATAGAGTATGGGCCACACATTCCACCCTGAAAAAAAGGCACGGTTAATAGATGACTGATGCACCATGTATGGCACGTAAGATCGCCTTATTTGATTACCGTTTATCTCCTGATGATAGTCATCGAATGCTGCACACCACTGCAGTGCAAACATGCACCGTGGAAGATTCGTGCCTCGTTGTAGCCATACGTAAACATTTTACTTCTACAAGCACACATCAGGTAGCCCTTTCCATCTTAAATATGGCATGCAAATTGACTAAAAATCCCACAAAATCTTTCGAAGTCTTCATAGAGGATCCAAGCGACCCTTTCAGAACTATAGAGTTGAACTAATTCCTCCAACTGTATCAACATCAATGGAATATAAATGATCTTGAACAACAATGTGAATGCCTTCAATTGACTAACAATTGATTTCTTCGGAACAAAAAAAGAAAGAAAGAAAAAAAAAGTTGACTAGCAATGGTCAACAGGGTTGATATCCTGTGACATCGTGGATTTTTCTGATGTAAGTTGCCCATTCCAACGCTACCTTTGGTCAGAAAAATCCAGTCTAATACTCTTATCATTATAATAAAAAATATATTTTAAAATAATAAAAATGATAAGGGGACCTAAAGGGGTTCCCCCACTGTATGCCCCAAGCAAGAGTTGGCCTCCACTGGAAGGTGGAGGATGGTGAAGGACAATGTTTGATTTTTTTTTTTTGTTAAAAACGGAAATATCATACATATACGGATACAATTAAGAAAATCAAAAAGTAGTATATCAAGAAATGCACAGGACAACTCTGCCTCTTCTATCCAGTGGTGGCCCTCGGAGTGGCTGGCAACAAAAGAGGCCACCATTAATGTTTGATTTTTGGTACCGGAAAAATGGGGTTTTAAGTTGTTCTCTAGCAAGTTTGTGACGGGAGACCTTGGTCCGCAACTTAGATTTGTTTCCCTTCAAGCTTGTGATTTCCTAAAGAAAATGATGCTCTCTAACCTATGGCTATACGTTTCTTCTTCCTAGCTAGCTCCCACGACCAACAAACCATTCTTTTGAACAACTCACCTGGAAAGTTTTTGCGTGGAAGACTCTGTAAGCCAACGGTTCATGGACTTTTCGTGACCAAATTCCTGGGGAGCCCGGTTGTGGGTTTAATGCATTAGGTGAAATGATAGGTTGCAATTACTTCTTTATGAAAACGTCCTGCCAATTGGTTCAAGTGGTCCATGTCCACATAAGTTCAACTTTCCATAGGAAATAAGCCACCGACTAGTATCTTGCATGGGAGTCTACTTGGTTCTCTCACTTTTTCCATGTGCTGTGCATATATGAGACTTGACTTTTGCCTAGTGGGATTGGTAATCTAAGGAACCATTATTAGACTCAAAACCTAACATTAATGATATACATACATACATACATACATATGTACCTGTGTGTGTGTGTAATTTAAAAGTCAAAGTGAATATGGTGACAAAACCCTAAATTTTGAATAATTTTAGACTTTCGCAGGACGGTCTATGTTATATTTTACAATATGTTAGAAAACTCTTTTTGAGCATCGCATGCCCCTTCACTTCTCTATTGAAAATTCATATGAATTGAAGGAAGTTCATTCATCAAAAGCAAGTTTTATAATTATAATTGGTTTCATTCTCTCCCTTGTAAAGTGAAGTGAGGTTTATAATTATTATGTTATATAGATACTAACAATATATGGGAAGCCTGTCTCATTCACATTGAATTGACTTTGGAAAAAAAAATTCAATTTTGCTCTTTAGAGATTTTTCACCTTTGAAGCAACATGCACATGATACAAAAATTAAATTCCAAGTTGTCTAACCTCAACATTATTCATGTTTGGCACCAAAGTTCATATCTAACTACAACTTCATGTCAACACCATTGTAGCTAGTTTTCAATATATCCATGACAGAAATTAATGTGTTAGATTTTTTTTTTTTTGGTTACACTGGACGACTTATACAAGTCTTATATGAATACATTCAAAAAAGTCAAAATATAATAAATCATGAAACGCTCTAGGTAGCTTCCCCTCACCAATCCAGAGAACCTCATAGAATGATTAGCCATAAAAGAAACCACCCAATCCGCAGCTTCATTAGCCTCTTTTGGCCCAGAAGATAATGTCACCACTTACCATGCCTCAGATGTTCCGGAGCAAGAGGTGATGGCCACCAATATCACCAGTGCGCCCCTGGATCCAACCGATCATTGTGAGTCTCCTTTAAGTAGGATTGCGTTGGCCAACAGCACGCGTCGAGCATGATACAAACCAACCTAAGTTACCCTCAGCACCACCCTAAGGATTGAGATATTGAAGATTGGCCACCTTCTGACTGCCACCACTCTAGTGTTCGAGCCTCTGATCACGAAATCCACACTACCCCTCGCACCATAATCTAAAACACATATATCAAAGTTGACCTTGAGGAATATAGAGGGCGGGGGCTCCCAAGTGATGTACACCGTTCGAGACACTACAAGAGCAAAAGTAGAGTCCTAGGTTCTCCGAGCTATCAACGGCCTATCGATAGACCTGCATTGGTGATCTCCGTAGCTTGCACTCGGCCCTCTCTATGACGAACCTTGGTGTAGAATTGCTCTCCCTAAAAATCTAGACGTTCCTGGCAAGCCAAATATGAGAAACAGTATAAGTTGCTCCGATGGCCATCTACCGGGTTTGAGGTGTATCGGTCCACCTCCTAAGCACCTGGGTGAAGGAGCCGGACATGCACAGGACATCCGATGGGATATCAATAAGCCTCCACACCCGCATAACTCGATCGCACTAGAGCAGAGCATGATCTAGTCTCCTCCATCTCGCACCTAGGGCAGATCGGTGGGATGCTCATTCCATGCCTACTCAAGACATCCCTTGTCGGTAACTAACCCCAAATCACCTTTCAAAGAAACAAGGCAACCCTCGGGTGAAGACCAAACCTCCAAATTCAAGCCTAGTCCTGCCTCTGACTCTGCTTACTCTGAAGAAAGTTATACATGTCCCTCACTCTGACTATGAGGCTATAGAATGTGCTCCAAACCCTTACATCTGGGCTAGCACACCCAGGAACCACTGGTGAGTACACTCTCTCTGCATGGTGCTATGCAAATAGATGGCCAATCTGGTTGGAATCCTATCCTCCCTTGTCAAGACGGAGGAGATCACTAACCCGCAAACCACCCACGGCCTCAATATTGACTATGGTCGACCAAAGCCCCATCGGAAGAATATCCACCCAAGGGTCCTCCACAACATCCATGCTGCGCCCATCTCTAATTAGCCATTTGATGTTAGCTAAAGCAGTGGAAACATGCCTGCGGATCTTCCTCCATATGAAGGAGCATATCCGACTGGTTTGAACTACCTCATTTGCGATTCTCGAGCTGTATCAGGCTATCATCATCTGACTCCAAAGGCACCGAGGCTCGAGGACTAGCCTTGTAGCATATCTAGCGATCAGTGTCTCTCCTTGCAAGTAGAGAGTGGACACACGGCCTCTCTCCCTGAATCGGTTGGCAAACGGTATTCCAGGCCAGTAGGTGCACCCCATATTCGCCGCTATATGAGCCCTACAAGAAACTTCAAAACATTTGATAAATCCTCAGCAACACTGTTTTCGGGACAACTATGTTAAATGTAAGATAGACCGATATGGAGCTAAGGACCGATATCATCGGAGTTAGCCTATCCATCATAGATAATGAAACAGCTCTCCAACCCTCCAGCCGCTCTTGGATGCGCTGTACCATACCAAGGCACTCTATTATCCATAGTCTCCTCTTGGTGTTAGATCTTAAGCAAGCATGCTTATGACTATGATAATATGATTCCACTACGTCAGGAATGGGAAAGACACTTTTCATTGGTAGGTTCCTTATTCCTATGGTGTAATACTTTTATGTTTTGGTAGAATCAATGGTCTAGTATTCAAAAGGGTACTACACTCTCAAAGATATGGATTACTCAAAGATATGCTTATCTAATTCTAGGTTTAGTAGGCTTGCTCCTTAAGAAGGGTTTCGTTGAATTAACTACCTTTGCCATCGCTGTCACTAGAAATACAAAATTTTCATCAAACATCTTTTCTTAACCTAAACTAAATTACTCTCATATTCATCATAATTCATAGTTCCACTAAGGTTACATCATAACTCCCCATCTAAATACCCAAATGTAGTAGCTGCCAACAAGCCAAAAGAATAAAAAAAACTCCCTCTTGCTTTTCTTTGGTTCGAAAAAGCCCTCCCTCTCCGTTGAGCTTGCAGTTTGCGTCCGCGTCAACCAATCCCATCACGCAAGTTAGGAAATTCTTCACAAAAAAAGGAATCGAGCTTTTTTTCAACAATTCACCCAAACCGGCCCCACAAGGGAGTTGTCTTACGTGGTGTCTGATAATTGGCATGACGGTCCCAGAGGCCTCAATCCTCGACTGCCACGTCAGAATGGAATTTTTCGGGGAATGGGCGGGCAATCTGTAGTAGTACTCATCCCAAAATACCTCTGCTCGGATTCGCTGACGTGGGCGTCGCCCCCTGATGGACGGTTAAGGCCGTTTCGGATCCCCAGATATTCTTCCTCTCCCAAATTAGCCCTATCCATTTTTCTATATAAATTATTCTTTTCTTTTAGTCTTAAAAATAGATAACGATTAATAGTTTTTTCCCCTACTTTTATTAAGGAGTGAAGGGCAGGGGGTGTCGAACTGTGGATAAAAGAAACTCGTATATTCCTTTGGACGCCGCCGCCGCCCCTGCTCTATATAAACCCATCCCCCCCAGCCCCAAAATCGGCCCCCATACAAGACGAACCCGAGAAAGCAAAACAAAAGCAAGAGAAAAAAAGAAACCAGTTATGATCGCTTATCTGGACCAGCAGCAACAGCAGAGCCTCGCCCCCGACGGCGAGAAGGAAACCTCCGCCGGCGGCGGCGCCCCCGGACCCGACGGCGATCAGGCTGTCCTCCGGTCTCTCGACCTCCATGCCGCCACCGATCCTGCCGCGGTCTCCGCTGCGGCGGAGGACTTCGGCGGGATCGTCCGGGCACGGCCCGCGGCGGTGATCCGGCCGTCGACCGCAGACGACGTCGCCTCCGCGATCCGCCTCGCCGCCCACTCCCCCCGCCTCACCGTCGCCGCACGCGGCAACGGACACTCCGTCAACGGCCAGGCCATGGCCGCCGGTGGTCTTGTCCTCGACATGCGCTACCTCAGCGCCCCCATGGAGCTCGTCCGCGCCGCCGAAGGCGGCGGCCCTGCCGTCGACGTCCCCGGCGGAGCGCTGTGGGAGGAGGTGCTGGAGTGGGGAGTCCGGCGGCACGGGATGGCGCCGGAGTCTTGGACAGACTACCTGGGGCTCACCGTCGGCGGGACGCTCTCCAACGGCGGGATTAGCGGCGAGGCCTTCCACCACGGCCCCCAGATCTCTAACGTAACAGAGCTGGAAGTCGTAACCGGCGACGGCGAGCGGGTCGTGTGCTCCGCTGGCTCCAGCTCCGACCTCTTCTTCGCCGTCCTCGGCGGCCTTGGCCAGTTCGGCGTCATCACTCGCGCTCGCATCCCCCTCCACCCCGCCCCCCACATGGTGGGTAACCTCACCTGTAGGTTATCCAATCCAGTTGAATCTCTCTTTGCTTATTCTCTTCTCTGACGCAGGTAAAGTGGATAAGGGTGGTCTACAACCGGTTCGAAGATTACTCGCGCGACGCCGAATGGCTCGTGACCCGGCCCGAACCGGACATCTGCGACTACGTGGAGGGCTTCGCATTCGTCAACAGCGCCGACCCGGTCAACGGCTGGCCCTTGGTCCCCCTCTCACCCGCCTCGCCCTTCGACCCGGCCCTCATCCCGGCCGG
The DNA here is from genome assembly GCA_025769935.1 of Phoenix roebelenii. Lineage (NCBI taxonomy): Eukaryota > Viridiplantae > Streptophyta > Magnoliopsida > Arecales > Arecaceae > Phoenix > Phoenix roebelenii. Next base: position 8,866 of record JAOXJJ010001234.1, read on the forward strand.
CTCAGGCCCGGTCCTCTACTGCCTCGAGCTTGCACTCCACTTCAACCACGACGAACGCGGTGCCATCGATCAGGTAAATCTCTTCAAAGCCTAGGGGCCTTCTCGTCATTAGATACCCGAAAGCGATCTCGTTCCCAGATCTTTTACGGACGTCCACGTTGTGAGCCTACCGCTGGATCTTCTGACGCCCGTATCTTCCCCGAATACCCCCTGCTCCATAGCAATTTTACGATCGTTAGAGTTGTGGTTCTCTGGTAATTAGTTGACATTTGAGTGGCATTTTTGGCGGGGAGCTACGTGATGTCGGGGCGATGCCTCCAATCTTCCTCTGGCTGCGTCCAAAATCCTGGAATGTGACGTGAAAGCCCCTGACGAGCCCGTGAAACATCACCACTTTTGTCCTCATCGGGAATGCTAACTTCCCGAAATGCCCCTGATTATTTATTTATTCGTTTATCTCTGTTTTTGGCAGCGAGCGGACGAGATCCTGCGGCGGCTGCGGTACATCCGGGGGCTGGAGTTCGCGGTGGAAGCGACGTACGTGGACTTCCTCTCGCGTGTGAAGCGGGTGGAGGAGTCGGCGCGTGCGAACGGCTCCTGGGCGGCGCCCCACCCCTGGCTCAACCTCCTTGTCGCCTCATCAGACATCGTCGATTTCGATCGCAACGTCTTCAAGCGAATCTTGAAGCACGGCATCGGTGGGCCCATGCTGGTCTACCCGCTGCTCCGGTGCAAGTAAGATAGCCGTTAATTATAAGAAGCGTGATTAAAGATATAATGGTGATTAATTAATTTGTATTTTTTTGGGGGGTGAAGGTGGGACCGGCGGACGTCGGTGGCGTTGCCGGACAGCGAGATATTCTACCTGGTGGCGCTGCTGCGGTTCAGCCGGGCGTACCCGGAGGGGCCGGCGGCGGCGGATCAGGTGGCGCAGAACCGGGAGGTCGTGGAGTGCTGCCGATCCAACGGCTACGACTTCAAGCTCTACCTCCCCCACTACCAGTCCGAGACCGACTGGGCCGACCACTTCGGCCGACACTGGCCCCGCTTTGTCGACCGCAAGGCCCGCTACGACCCCCTCGCCATCCTCGCTCCCGGCCAGAAGCTCTTTTCTCGCTCTCGACCGCCGTCACCAGCACTACCTTAATATAAAGAAAGAAAACAAAGCTACGATAGCCGTTGCTTTCGGAATGGCTGTCGCTGAGGATGACGACGGCGGACGATGGTGGTGGTGGGGGGCCCCCGGAGGTGATGATGATGATGATGATGATGCTGGGATAGTTTTTGTGTGGGTTACTGCTGATGGACAGAAGATTCTTGCCTTCCCACTTGCTAATCCTTTATATCAAACGATTCTGTCTCTCGGCATTACATGTTTGATATGATGGTGATGATGATGGCAGAAGTTGAGCCTGGGGACTCTCTCTTGCTCAGGTTACCGAGATCTTTGTTGGACAGCTGAAGTGAGGTGATGGCCCAAGGTGCTTTTGGACCTAGTTATTATATGTCAATCACCCTTTCAATCATCCTGATGTATTGATTTAAGAAAAACCATTAGCCAGCTATAATTAGAACAGCTAGCATTCCTGGCAAATGTATCCGTTTGGCAGAGCTCGAGATAAGTTTATCAATAAGTATGTCTTAAGATGGATGCCAACTTGGAGGGTGTTAGGTTTGAGGTATTGTCGATGGGTGAATAGCTCAAGATGAGATGAAGACTGCCTCCCTTTATTAAATCTTGATCAGTGTTTGATGTTATTGGAGGATTGTGTTTGTGGAGAACAATATGATTGTTTACACTGCAACTTAATCACCGAATAATATTTAAAAAAGTTTAGGTTACAATAAGAATATTTTGTTAAGGTAAAGGTCATATGGCTGCGATGCCTACTTGCGGGGCACAGACGAAAACTACCAAAATGAGAAATTATTAGTTAGACCAGATCAACCAGCTCCACAGTAGATCGATCTAATTACAAAAGCAATACAGGCGTACATGTTGGTTTATGGTTGGATTGGTCCACTACTGAGCTGGTGGACATGGTCCAGCCAATAATTTTCCTACCTAAATAGAAAATAGACTGCAAAGGACTATCGAATGTGTGCTTTTCTTTAAAAAAATATTATGAGATAGTTTAGATCATTATCATGTAAGCATGTTTTTCAATCATAGCCATCCACTACATGAATCACTTCTTCTAAACATCATGCTAAGTTTCTTTAGAACACAATGATTAATTATCATGATCGCTAAGTAGGCTAATGTGGCGGGCATCAGTGCAACCTATATAACTTTTCTCCCAGGGGGTGCTCGATCGGTGTTTGAATTGTGTCTTCTCTATGCTTCTTTTGGAAATGAATGTCAATTCACTAACCAGTTCAGGGACAAGCCTACTACCAGCATTTGTCTGAAACTTATCTCTTGTTTAATTGTTTCGATTTAACCTTTTTTTTTTTTTGAAGTATCTTATCCCCAAAATTAGATACTTAAGTTTAAGGAGACTATTTGTTTTTTTCATTGTTCTTCTCTTCCTCTGTTTCACCATCAATATCTGTTGCCTAAGTAGATGCTCTAGTCATCACACCCCCTGCTTTGCTTGAAGGGCTTCTAGATTTGAGCCTTCACTAACGCATCCTTCTAATTTCTTTTAAAAAATAAAACTAAAAGTATATATTTTTAGGTTCTTATAGATACATTATTTTGAAGGGGACAAAAATGAAATCCCCATAAGACTCATTTCAGTCTTCAATTGTGAAATGAAAAATATAAACATATGTTCCTCTAAATCAAGTGATGAGCTGAACACTTGTCTGTATTTGAATTTATATGATTTCAGTTGTCTCATATTAAGCCTTGACAATATAATTAATGTCCTTGCCTTTGTGCGCTAATAAAGCGTGCGTATCTTATATCAGAAAAAAAATGATGTACTCGCAATTTGAATTCTGCAAAAAAAAAAAAAAGGAGCAAACTATACTTTTGTGAACACATATGCATATATATGTATATATGTATATATGTATGTATTTATGTATGTATGCATACTTCAGCAGGGTTTTATTTGGTTAGGCACCCTGTGAATTAATAGTGAAAGAATTTTGTTTAAGAGAAGCAATAATTTTCTTGCTGTCTAGTCCAACACATGTTTAGACTTCTCTTCCAATCACTCTGCATGTTGACATGTGCATCTTCCACTTTCTGAACCCTAGGTGGGGAACACCTGGTATAAGAGATAGTACACTAATGGGAATCTTCTTCTTCTTCTTCTTCTTCTTCTTCTTTTTGTTTCTGTAAGGGACTAAGAACTTGAGAGGACGTTATGTTATGATAGGATTATCTGGTGCAAAAAGCACTGAGAACACGCAGATCCGCAAGTGAGGGCATGACATATATAAGAAAAGCAAGAATGGCCTCAGTATGGGCATCCAGCATATCTCACTTCTTACAGTATCAAAACAGCTGATATGTCCTTTTGAATGCAAGACTATGCAGCTTTGTCCATAAAGCAGGATTCCAACCAGGAACCTGTGACTTCATTGCTTCCATGCAATGCCAAAAGAAAAGAAAAGAGCTGGGCTGAGCCATGAACCTAATCCAAACCGGTCTTTTCGATTTGATTTATATTTGTTATTTTTTTTAAAAAAATCGGTTGGATTTTGGTTTGAAAAAGTTTTGAACCAAAATAATTAGATTTGGTTGCGGTTTAAGTTTCCAGAAAACTGATTCAACCTTATCCCGCCCGACCCATATATATATACATATAACTTTCAATTTTTATTTTTTTATATTTTATTATATATATAAATAAAATATCAACATGATAAATCGAACTGAAATGTTACGAATTGGATCCGTTTCAAACGGTTTCTATAGATGGTCGTCTCAATCTCAATTTTAGTTTTAGAAAATTGATTTAAATCAGTTTGGTTTTAAGTTTAACTCCAAAGCGGCCGATCCAACCTATGCAAATTCCTACTTAAGATGCTAAATAAACCATGACTTAGCAACTTAGCATGTCTCACTCTTTTTATCTCTATAATACTCAGTTCCTTATCCAAAAAAAAACTAGTCTAAAAAAAATATTTAAATTTTTTAGTCCTATCCAAAATATCTTATATAGATCTTCACATATCTTCATTGTTGAAACTCTCACATTCTTATCGAGCTAGATGTTCAAATTTAGTTAAATCTAATCATAAATATCATAATTGATCTAGAGTTAGCTCAAAAAGTATCCAAATTGTCTCTCATTTAAAGATCACGTCCAAGAAAACGAATACTAATCAAGAAGATAATATTTAAATTTTTTTTAGTGCCATCTAAATAATCTTTCCAGTGCAAGCAAATCTATGCCGGTACATCCACTCACATATTAAATTAACGAAATGAGAGGGTTCGTAAGTACATCCACTCACATATTAAATTAACAAGATGAGAGAGGTTCGTACTCGGAACTCTCGATCTTAGGGTAACATAACAAATACGAGACCTAAGCGTTACCGTGGTCCCATTTTGTCCCCCCCCCCCTGTATATATTTTAGGATTTCTAGAGAGTGAAAAAAGCTAAAGAGGAGTAGCTACCAAAAGAAACAAAGGAAAAAAAAGAAAGATAAAGAGGAGTGCACGTACCAAGAAAGTTAAATGCACGTACTTTATTGCTTTATTCTTGTATGTAAGAACTATATGATATCATATCGAGGCATATATAAGTGCATGGGGTGGCCCAAACCGGTCAAACGCCATTGTCAACCCACTGACCCCGGTACTGCCTTTCCTCATAAAAAGAGGCAGCCCCTTTCACTTCAAGAGCATCTGATTCCCCATGCAAATCAACTTGGATTTTAGGATTCGTGGTGGTGTTTTTCTTTTCATGCACTCGCCCATAAACGCAAACGTCCGTCCCTCAAAAGCAGCGACATGCATGAGCTCTCAGGAACTCTCCAGCTCCATATGCAATTATAGCACTATGATTTCTCTTCCCAACAATCAATCTATTCCTTTGGTGTACTTCAGCAGCGTACTTTAAACCTATTTAAGGTTTAAGTAATGCGATATATATCTTGCACGAGAGCCTAAGGCATCCCACTGTAGTACACCAATCGAGGAGATCTCCCTTCCTCCTTCCCCCGGTCAGGCATGCATGCATGCATGCAAGGTTCCGTCACACAAATCAAAGAAATATATATAGGGCTTAGTGCTAACCACTTTTAATGTGGGCTATATCTCTTTCTTTCTTGGGGTGTATTAGCCAATAGGATATTCGCACAAGTGCCAAAGTAGGTTCTTTAAGAAAAGGAAGCCTATAAGAATGGTGCTTTATAGACTTCAAGCCCCAAGCACATCGCATGACGTGGTTGAAATATTCCGAATGGTTTGGCATGCTTGGAGATTAGGAATGAGGAGAATCTGTGACGTTAGGGGATTTGGCTCGGCTTCAACTTTAGACTACTAGGGAGCGTGACAGCCAACTCGAGGCACATTTATATATACTCGCCGAGGCACCTCTTGAGTGGGTTTGGTAATCGGTAACATGAATGAAGGGAGAGGGAGAGAGCGAGGGTGGGGGGGAATAAGAAGTTGTTATAACAAGATCAAGTGATACGTACATTGATATATACATTCACTCTTGTATCTTATTCTATATGGATAAATTAATAATGTACTTGCTAAGGAACGTAGAAATATATATTGCAACTCAGAAACGCTCCAAAGGTAGAGAGGAAAAAGTGGAAGTGGGAGAAAATTTAGATTACCATCTTCTAAGGATGAAAAACAGTCTATGTTAGAGTCTTTCAATATTTTGTTTTTTAGAATGAAGCTTTTAATTTGACATCAACAAAACCGAAATCAAAACCATATAACAACGAACTCGGCTAAGTTACAAAGAAAAGTGTTTGTAATATTGAAGGCAAAGTAGATACTGGAAACTATTATTCAGTATTAAATGGATGGGGATTGTCCTGTGGTCATACCCCTCTAGAGATGCTATGTTCAGATCTTAGATAATGCATCCCCAAATATTAGACCTGGATTGTTTTAATTTTAATGTTGATGGCAAACTACAAACCAAGCACACCATTCCACACTATTGAGAGGTATGACTTCAGAACCATGCGCTGTGCAACTCAAGTTCCATGCAAGAAAATTCCCTACAGATACCATTTGGGGTTCAGTGCAATTCCAGCCGCAATGCATGGATTAGCAATAGCAGTTTGGTATAAAGTTAGTATTGGTAGCACGATTTTACATGAAGATGCTATGAGATTTGGCATTGCTCCCCCCCACAAAAAAAAAAAAAAAAACTTGTTGCATGTTACCCATGCAAGGACATGTTTCTTTTTTAAATTTTCCAGCATGAAGCATGAAGTTTAGCACTAGTTATGCGAGTTTTAATTGAGGGGATGCAGTATAAGAGGCTCATGGTTTAGGACACTGACCTTTAATAGGCCCACTTGGGTGGATTCTAGTGTCCGTAACGAAGGGGGCAAGAGCTTTCCCAACGCAGATATGTTCTTTCTGCTCATAAGGTGTCCTTTTAACAGCCAGAGTGAGTGCCGAGAACCAGCTCTCAGCTTGTATTTTTTTACGTAAATTTCTCTCTCTCCAATTTTTATATTTTCTCATTATTATTTTTAAAAATGATTAGTGCTTGTTCTAGATCTTGGACCAGTATATTTATTTGACACCGAAAAGCATGTCATTCTATGTAGTATTAAAACAAGATTATTTTGATATGTGGCCAGGCGATGTCTGGATTAATTAAATTTGTTCAGAACATACCTTTCAAAGCAATGATTTGATTATTGGTGGTTTCAAAGGTTATCATTCAGTGTGGATCTAGAGCTTTCAGTGATTCATTATGTGAAGATGCAAATTGTGTAGTTTTTATTGTGGTTCAATATTTGGATTGTGATGACTGATTTCACCAACATTAATACGACTATCTTTGCTACCAATTGTCTACTCCATAAATTGAACAACACTAATTATCTAATTGAAAGCCTATGGCCAAGTCATATTTGATAGTACAAGATTTGTTTAATATCTTGGAAGGGTCAAAGGATGCTAAGCTGATATGGCCAAAGAGATTTATATTAAGAAGTCAAATCATGCAAATGAGATCTATGTTGAAGCTATCCAAGATGTGGATGCTTTTGTGAAGATTTAATTAGTCATAAGATTGAAGAGTTGACTAGTTTTGAATTAAGTAGCATTAGAGATCAAGTAGTAAGCCGAGATGTTTGGTGTTGATGATAATTTGTGTTGCACCTTGGTATTCAACAAGGCTCTTGCTGCACCGATTAGTCTCTAAGTTACTCCAAAATTTAAATAGTTAGAAGATTCTATGCATGAGGATTTAATTCATGTCTAGAAGGAGCCAATATACACAAATATGTCGAGCTGCACTTACACAAAAATAAATTATCGAGTGATCTAATTATCCATGAGATGAAAGAGCTAATTAGTTTTGGAGCTGCTCAAGTAGAAGCATACAAATATGGCCAAAAATTTATTGCTGATTTTATTTGTATGTAGTTAATGACTAGTGTTATGATGAGTAGTGATTGCAATTAGCAGCTCGATATTCCATGGTGTAACTTAGATGCTTGATGGAATTTACACCAGTGACTATAGAGTCAATGTTGACAGAGAGTATTGGAGGATGTCATCGACTTTAAAACAAGTATTGGAGGAGATAGATCGATAGAGCTATTTTTCGAGTTAATCTGCATTATTTAATTATTGCTTCGAACAATTGTTGCATGTTGTTGTTACTATGGTAATAATGACAATAGCTACTATGGTGTTTTATGATATATATAAGCTCAACATTGTTAGCATAGAGTTTATATAGAAGGGGAATGTTGAAGGTTGTGCTAAACAACCATGTTAACTTAAACTAATAGCTGGTTGGTATAGGTTAGCTTGTGTGAGCCTTAGGCTCGGTGAGGGAGGAGAATGGAGAAGAAGGGAGAAAGCAAAAAGGGTGAGGGAGCAAATGGAGGGGGTGATGGAAGGAAGCAACTTGGTGGAGGGGACTGTGGAGAGGGAGGGAGTGGGGGAGAGAGAGAGAGAGAAGAGAGAAAGGGTAGTTTACACATGGAGGTTGGCCCCTCTCATATAAATGTGGCCCCTCCTACATCTTAGGCATGGCCCTCCTAAATTTTTGAGAAAAATAGGTATCCTTCTCCTCTAAGCTAGCTGCAGAGGAAATCTTGGCCCCTAAATGAAATGGCCTTGTAACTCTCAAAATCATGACCCTCCATTTATGCGTCTAAAAAGCTTGACCAATCAGTATCTCTCAAATCCAAGTTTTGATGCTACCAGATTAGTCTAGTAAGAGAGAAGTTGTAATATGTGTTAGATTCTTTGATGGAAGCTACAAAGATACCAACATGTTGTTTCTCACTTCCTCCATTTTTTCCTAAGGGCCCTTTTGGTTCGCAGAAAGAATTTTTCTCATTGGATTTTTTTTTTTTTGAAAAATTGATGCCTGAGTATATGATATATGGAAAAATGATTTTTGCATATTTAGTTGATCATGAATAAGTGATGCATTCTAAAATGGCTTACGTTTGGTGGAGGATCTATTTTTCTAAAAAAAATGTGTAAAATATCTATTATATTTTTAATAAATAAAAAAAATATTATTCCATTATATCTAAAAGCTTATAGATACTTTTGGAAAAAAAATAATCTTATTCCTAGCCAATAGAAATTGGACTTTCTTATATCCCATATAGATTTTTCTTTCCTATGAATTGTGAAAATTTTATTTCAATGGAAAAACGAGTTTTCTATCTCCCTTCTTTAAAAACTTCAACCAAATATGAGGTATTTTTTGATTTTTTTTCGTTGACCACACTTTTCCTCTACTTCCCACAAACTAGATGAGTCTTAAAAAAGAAACTGACATCTCTATTCTAAAATTGAGAAACTACCTTGAGAATCTTGATTCTCGAAGATGAATGCAGTGATACCACGATACAACTGATTTGAGGTTGAATGAACAGGACACTCAAAATATATACCAAGAACAGTCAAGATGGATGATAAAATAACGAATAAATTGTAAAGAAGTTCACCTTTTGAAGGAGCCATCAACATGGTTTGGAGGTAAAATGATTTCCATATCTTCACAAAGTTGTAAGAGCAAGCACAATTTTTTGCTCTCCTACACAGCAAGTTCATTTATGTTGTGCATTTAATACAATGCAAGAAACATTTTGAACCAATGAATGTTCCAAATGTGGTTGGAATTGGGTTCATTTTGTGTGTTTAGGAAGAATCAAGCTAATATCTACCAAAAGTAGCTAAAAACAGGGGAAAATCATCCACAACAAACATTGCTCAAAGAGAAACAAGTCAAAGCTATATTAGACTGCAAAAAGGTTTATTTCCTACTTTAACAACTCTTATTAATAAAGGCATCACGCTATCATGATAAGACTTGAGGACCCGGGGTTAGTGTAATAACGGTCAAATACATTGTGTTGCTGGAAACTGGACCCGGGGTGGACCGCGGACCGAGGAGGAGGAGCTTCGGCAGGGGATGCGGCGGTGGACAGCTTTCTCCAGAGGATCTGCAAAAAGCCGGTGGCTAGAGGTTCCGGCGTCGGCCCTCCGATGCTTAAGTCAGAGGGGTTTTTTTGTGGAGCAAGCAGAGAGATTACGTAAAAAAAAGATCCCCTTTTGAGAAGAAGCAGCCTCCTTTTTATAAGAGAGGTGTAGGGATTACCTGTGACTTGATGTGACTGTGCGAATTAATGAGTTACCATAGTGATTGGATGTGATCGTGTGAATTAATAAGTTGCCGTGGACGGCCGAGATTTTGGGCCGGCTGGTGGTCCATTGAGATCATGCACATTTAATCGTTGACAGTCGCGAAGTTCTAAAAAACAAAGTTAAGGCCACAAGCACATTCAACAGAGCAGTAAAGTTAGCACGAAGTATTAAAATATCAAGAATACAAGCAGTTAAACTGGAAGTTAATTCATGAGCCCCACCTTCGAGAGTTTTGGTTGCATAATAGTAGCGGTATGCAAAAAAGGATTCAAACTCTCATGACATGGTGCATCTCTATGGACAATGATTGTAAGCTATGCCCGGCTAAGACTACAAACACGTCGGGTTGATCCATGAATGAGGATTTTTTAGAAGGTCATCCATTTTAGTATCACCCTTACCCAAGTATGCTTAACTCTAGAGTTTTGATGGAATTTAGTGCGCTTGTGCTGGTATGACGGCACCCAACTTAGGCTTTTGATCATTAGATCGATGATTTGTTCAATGAAGTCCATTGTATTATAGAGAACGAGCCATGTCGTCTGGCTCCATTGATCGCTTTACGAGTCGTGCTCTTGATCATCTAAAGCCTTAGCCCTATTCTCTCCGACGAGCTCTATCCCGAACCCCCCTCTCGCCTCCGACGAGCTTATCCATCCGCATTCTCTGCCCCCCGCCCTCTTCCCTCCGACGAACTCCATCCGCCGCGGCCGCCGGCTCCGACGTGCCAGTTTTCAAGTTTATCTCCAGCGCCCTTCGATCATGGCCGCAGAATCGCCGACTTCCGACCGAAAAGGTGAAGTCAAGGAAGAGAATTCGTCCGTCCTCTAAGCTTCTAGGGTTACGATCTCTTCTCCTTCTTTTTTCTCTCACTCTCCTCTCTCTCTCTCTCTCTCTCTCTATCTATCTATCTGTTCATTGCTGAGTGCTGACCTTCTCCTATTGCGTGCAGTTGTAGTTCACCTGAGGGCGACCGGCGATGTTCCCATACTCAAACATGCCAAATTTAAGGTACCAATTGCTTTTCCTTCTAGTGCAGCCTCTTAATCTCTCTTTCTTTCATTGAAGCAGTTGTTGAACATCCTCGTTTGATCTTTCTTTTTATTTTTTGTTCTTTTTTCTTCCTTTTGTTAGAAAGCAAAGAAAGGTACAAAAGAAGGCAAATTTAGTGGTAATTAATTAAATATCCTTTCCAGATTTAGAGAAGAAAGGGAAAAGAAAGGTTGGGATAATTGCTATGAGGGAATGTTTCTTGATAAACTTGATATTGTTTTACTTGTTAATGTCTTGCAATTACATCTTAACTTGCAAGGTTTGGGATGATGGCTTCATAACCACAGGGCATGGTAGTCTTGAATCTGACATGGAAACCTTAAAGAAATCCAACATGTCGTTGCTTCTGTATGATGTAGATGTGTGTACAAATATGTACAGATTTATGCACATGATGAATAATTAGTTGGATTAACCAGTCGAAAAGTTTTGTGAATCTGAAAAAACCTTTGATAAATATCATGTTGGAGTTAACAAGTTGATTTGATGATATGAAGTGTCAAGGAGTGTCATAAAGTGTCCCAAGTATCCACACAATCCAAAATTTGGTGTATCCAGGTACAATTGCGTGAATACTTTCCAATGAGGTACCCTTTTATGAGAAGTTTGTAGATTTCCAAGTGTGAAATGATGTTAATGGAGTTTGAAGGGATCTTGATTGGTGTTGAATTCTTTCCTCATAGATGAAAAATTATGGGAAGCAGGAAGGTTTCAGATGATATGCATGTAATATATGAAGTTTGTAGACATAAATTCTTGTTGTTAAATAGAACAGCTGATTTTCATAGACTCAAGAAAAGTACCATTCGTATATAGATTAAAAGTGATGAAAGAAATTAAGTAGATGGACTGAGGAAGAGACAATGAAGTTCATAGAGAAGGGGAGTTTTGGAGGGATCTTTGAAGTGAAGAGAGAAGATAAGGACGTGCACTAGAAAAGATGAATAGAAGCTGGTTTTCTTTCCTCAAAGAGAGCTCATGGTGAATGTTCTTGAAGGTGGGAGAAAATAAATGATAGAGGTGATGGGTGGAGAAGTCTTGTTACTTCAAGTGAAGATGCACCTATTCATTGTGTGTTACATGCTAAGGTGTTGAATTCTCATGCGGAGAAGTGGAAGCCATCTCCAGAAAGAACTATGCAGGTTTTACTTGGATTTTTAGGTTATATATAGTTTTTGTTGGGCATATGACATTGATTGTTTATAGGGTCTTTAGATATGTTGCTCATTGATTTCATTTAAGTATGGAACAAGGATAAATTCTTAATTTATATTTAAATTCTTAAACACACTTGTCTACCACCCTAAAACCACCAACACCATAAAAAGAAGAAACAAAAGGGAAAAAAAAGCTTATTATGACAAGGGTTTTAGGGTTGCTCATTGTTTATAGGGTCTTTTATCAGTGTCAAAGCAGGGCCAATGTGACAAGGGTTGGGGTGGAGATGATCTTTAAAGAAGAAGAAGAAGAAGAAGAAGGCAGACTTTCTTCTTCTTCTTCTTCTTCTTTGCTATAAACAAGCGAATGCAGTGTAATTTAAGTATTCAGTACTGGTTCTAGGTCTTTTCCTAGAGAGTAATATGCAACTTATGAGTTGCTTGCTTTGAAGACACTATAAATTGAGTAACAGGGAGCAATCATGTAAACTATCATAATTAAACATGTTTTTGTAATACTTGCTGAAATCCGTTTTTGCCTAGGATTTTAGTTTTGGGCATGTTTAACAAGGTGAAGCATGTATATGCAGTTGAAGACTAAATGAAATGGCTTTAAATATCATAGTGCGATCTTTTTTTCTTAAAAGAAAAAAGAGATATTAAAGAGGAAGCTGTATAAGGCTTGATTACTAGAATTGGGAGTAGATATGGGTGAAGACAGGGAAGCAGATATTTTAAAAACATCTGAAGTAAGAGAGCACTAGAAGTGGGTGCTGATTTGAGATTCCACAAAGATTCTGAAGTGGGCGCATCACCCAAGGTGGAATATTTTAGCTACTACGACATGGGGGTTGTGTGACATTGTGCTAGGTAGTGGTGTCCATGATTATGCTGTCCTATATCAGTAAGTTTCTGATGACTAGGAAGAAGGAAAGGTAACATTTCTCCCTTTTCAGTTTAATTAGTGCATATCTTGAATGACATTGAGTTGAAGCAATGAGAAGACAAGACATTCTATTTTCATCTGGAAAAGAAAATAGAGCTTATCTCTTCCTCCATCTTGCAAATGCTTTAGACCATGTAGATTGTCTTTCTTGCTATTGGCAAATGCATATTGTAGGAATACTCTTTATAAGAAAAAAATCATAGAATTTGTGGTCTGATGCTGCTAGGAAGTTGTAGTAGATATAGGGAAATTGATTAAACTGCCTGAAGGTGTAATGCTTTGATCTGTGCTTATTGCTGTTATATTAAGAGCATGCCTGGCATTACCTAACAAAAGTGCTTGTGTGACTTCTAAAGCAAATGTCTTAAAAAAGGTTTGCGAACGTTATTTGAAACGGACTCTACAAGAAGAAAAAGCCAAGCAACACACAACATGCCAAGACATTGGATGAATTGTATTAAGCGAAGAAAGGCTTTGAAGGATCATATAATTGATATGAACAACAATCATCAAGGTAATGCTAAATGCCAAATTAGTAGTGCTTGGAACTTATTTTTTCTGTAGACAACATCATTATGTCAACATATTATGACAAGTTGGATTGAGTTTGCTAATTAGTTGTATTCATGCAATCTTGAAAGTCAGGAAATGCCTACTAACTGGAGAAATATTTGAGTACATATTATGAAAACTAGAAAGACTAATCATCAAGATTATTTCTTTGACTAGTTATCTAATGAAAATTACAGAATGCAAGCAAAATCTATTCCTCCTCTCCCATTTTTTGGGTTTACTCAGAGAAAACATATGATATAGTTACACTACAGGTTATGTGGTGAGTATCAAGAAAGTACATCAAAGGCATATTGAATGGTTAGCGATATACTTAGGAAATTACATGTGGTAAGTATCTGTGGTTAGATGAGATTAGAACTGCAATCAAGGACTTAAGTTTAGTCAAAACTGATCCATTTTGGGTAAAATAAATCAGTTTCAGCCTGAAACGACTTGAAACTGATTGAGGTGGTAGCCAGTTAAGGCCGAAATTGATTATATGTGTCATTCTTATTCACAATATTGTCATTATCATTGTGATGTTATTTTTACATTTATTGGCTGTCATATGAGGATTTTCGGTGCTAATATGGTTGATTGGTTTTGTTTTTTCTTGGTTCACGAGATTGGTTTTTGAATGGTTGGAACAAATATAAAGTACAATTCTAAATCTATAGGAAAAAAAACCTGATAATTTGCACAAGTACACATGGACATATTTGAAGAGGCATTTGAAAAGAACATATAATAGAAGTATTGAATAGGAAAGGAGAAAAAAAGGATGTGAATGAAATTTTCAAGTAGAAGTCATGGACATGGCATAGAAGGCCATAAATTTAAAAAAGTTTTAGCTCTGTACTTCTTGATATGATAAATACACAAAGCTTCAATTCTATATAGACCTCCAAACAAATTGAACTGTGTCCATCTTTTCATTCATCTTTGTTAATAAAGCTGAGAAACCATATGGATTATCAGAAAAACTGAATGTTAGAATATATACCATTTTCTACTATCATCCAGTCTATCAGAAATTATATTTATGTAACGTGAAACATAAAAACATTTCCCTGCTGCAAGCGCTAGGTACAGAAACCACCCAAGTTCATAGCACGATTTACAGCAAAATTACTTGGCATGTTCCAACCCATGAGCTGTGCCACAATCACTGAGCAGAATTATAATTTGTCTATGACAACTTGCTTAACATGAACTTAGTAACAACCAAAAAAAGGAGCTAGAAAGAGTAGTCTACATAACAACTCCCAACAAAAAGATAATTATAACAACAAAGCACAAAAGAGAGTCATCAGGGCTACATTGGTCTACTTGCCATAGTCTTTATCCTCCTATAGTCTAAGAGTCATTAAGCTAGCCTTCGGTTTGTGATATTGCATCTGAATATTAATCATATACCTTTTTGTATTAACAATTAGATGGATATTATAAAAATAAAAGAGATACGTAGGAAACTCAAATTAAATTTATGCAGCAACACTTACAAAAAGAGTTATTTTGGGGAAATGCAATATCGACATAAACTCAAACCTGCAAAGAGAAAAGATATTGAGAATGAATTAGAACTAAAAAGAAATATGAATCAGGGCAAACAAAATATACTTATAGCTTCTTACTAATAAGATTTATGTTAGTAAATTGTAGAAAACATTGGAATAACATTCCTTGCTGAATGACCAAGTCCTACCAAATTTTTTATTATAAGGGGAAGGTAATTTCCATTAAATAATTCTTTATATTTTCAGCCTTTTATGACAATTAAAACAATTTTTTATGGCTATCGTTAATTCATTCTTTTGCTAAAATATAGGTTTTCATTTCAAACAAGTACTGTATACCTGTCCGTCATCAAATGGCCATGATCAATATGACAGAGTTCAAGGTTCATAATGTTAACATACAACTTTGGATTAAGCGTTCGTATCTATTTAATCTGCAATTAGTTGTAGCAAGCCTTACTAGTTTAAAGGTATCTCTCTAAGCTGAACATTTGAGTTGTGCTTGAATTTGATCATCTTTCATGAACAATGAATAAAATAGTAAAAGAATGTACACTATCCTGTGTTCAAAATCATATAAAAAAAGATGCTCTTTCAATTGTATTTCTGAAAACAAATTCAAAAGAGTCCCATGAAATTCTGTCAGCAAATAAAAATAAAAACTAAGGCATCTAGATTTTTTGCATAGCTAGAAACTACAAGCTGAAAGAATTTCAATTTTACATTATGTATCACAGAAAATATTGCGCCATGATCAAGATAGCAGAGTTCAAGGTTCATAACATTAACATACTACTCTGAATTAAACATAAATATTTTTCCAACCTGCAATTTACTACAACAAGTTTTTTTTTTTTTCTAGTTTAAAGCCAGTCACTGAGCTGAAAATTTTAGTTGTGCTTAAGTTTGATCATCTTTCATGAACAACCAATAAAATAGTAAGAGAAATTACAGTACTTCTACTTCTAGTAGTCAAAATCATATCTAGAAAGATAAACTTTCAATTGTATTTCTCACGACAAAAGAGTACCATAGAAATCTGTCAAAGAAAATAAAAATAAAAACTAACGTGTCTAGATTTTTTGGATAGCTAAAACTACAAGCTGAAAGAATTTATATTTTACCTTATGTATCACAGAAAATTTTGCCTGGCACAACACCTTGTCAAAGGAGGGGAAGAGGAGAGTGGAAAAACATGAAAAATTGTTCCACAAAACCTTAGAAAAAGACACTAGAAGACAAGAGAAAATTTTCAAAAAATCATACCTGATAGTTCAATTTTGATGCAAGATTTTTGTCAAAATAAATCAAGAAATCAATAGAGTAGGAAGAAGTAAATAGAAAAGAGAGATTCAGGGGTTCTTTCACTAGTTGGAGAAAGAGAGGGAGGAGGAGGGAGAAGAATGGCGTCACTGGTCACTCTCTTTGGAATCTGTACAACATAATGGATGAGGGAAGAGGTGGCTGGAGGGAAGAAGGTTATTTAGGAACATTGGAAAATGCTTTCAACTAGTGTTTCAATAGAAGGGTACAGGAATTGTTATAAAATGAATTAATTTCAGGTGCTCTTGAAGGAGCAAAACCTGCTTTAGCAATAGCTGTTCCCATTGCAGAAACTGAAACTTGGCAAGGCTGAACGGAACCAAAATCTTAACTGGAGTTTTTTTTTTAAAAAAAAACCCTTGGTTCCAAGGGGCTTATATCATCATGTGGCTTGAGGCTTGTATCTCTCAAATCAGGTTAAAAACAAACAGACTGCTAATGTTGAGAAGGTGCCAGGATGTATGCTAGTTTATATGTAGTGTTAATTGAGAGAACATAAGTGAACTGTAAATGTAGAATATTGATGAAAATTTAGAGAACAAGGTTCCAATTGTTAGCATAACTAAATAAATATATATGGAATGCACTTTTAGTGTGATAGAGACAAAAATTATACCCCATTGGATTCAGTAGACGTAAGATACTCTATTGCTCTTGGGACTTATGCGAAAAAATAGGAAGATACTTTCCATCTAACTAACTTTCATGTGGTGTTTGAATACTTGTAATATAATTTTCATTAGCCTCATAGACTAAAGATATTGATTTTGCAAGACAGTAGGGACATCTACAATGGTTGTATTCACTAGATCCAAGCACATAACCTGTGCATTGCATAGACAAGGAGGATGAGATGGATGTTGATAAATCAAATTAAATATGACCAATCCTTTACAGTTCATCCAATGACAATAAGTTGTACTGAAAAATTGCAACTTTTGGACCGCTAGGAGATGTTACGCATTCAAGACTACCCAGAAGAGTTTGTATGAGCTAACTGATTAATTCTTTTGCTGGAAGATTGCTGGTAATGACAAATTCTCTAAGGTCATTGAATTTCTTTGTCGTCAACTTTGTAGAGATACATTGGTATGCATACTGCCTTAGAAAATACATTATATCTTGACATACTATTTAGATGCATAATTACTGATGGCTAGTTGTTTGTTCAACAGTTTGTTTATGTCGATAGCGCATTTTCACCGAATCCAGATGAATTGGTGATTGATCTGTACAATGTAAGCCTTCTTCCTATCTAAGTGCTACTTTTTATTTTGTTTCGATGAAACTATTTTGATGTTTGTGGCAAACCATATTTGCAATTTCAGATTCTGTATCTGTGAACTCATGCTTATATGTTGATTATGATGTCTTATGGCATATTGACACTAAGCTTAGTTGTATACTTTTTTATTTGTCATGTCTGTTTACTCTCCAACAAGCAAGGTGTGCAAAGATTCAGTTTTGTAAAACTCTAGCAAGATTTTAAGTCTTAGTATTGGACCCTATACTAGTACCTTACCAGCATGGTATGGTATAGAGTGCCCACGTACTTCTACGGATATACTATGGTGTGGTATGCCCCTATACTTTTCCATCATACTAATCTTATCATCATTTCTTTATAGGATTGAAGCCAAAACCTTCTATCTCCATAGTTTTTTTTATTTATTACTTATGTTTTTAGTACCATATAGAATGCCAATGTTTCAAGAATTATAGTTGGCAGGGAGAAGATTGATAACAGTATTTCAATTGTGAGACGGATTCCCTTCGTTTCCGTACATATAAATCATAATGTCTATATCCAGGTTCGCCGTTTCGGTACTGGACCTCGTACCGGTGCCACACTAGCACTGTGTTGGTACGGTATGGAGTTTTTTCGGCGTACCGAATGTCAGTACACCACCTGTACTGGATACTAGTAATGAATTAGTACGATACAGTATGCCCCATACTGTCCGATTCGGGTTGCTATGGCAAACCATAGTCTATAAATTTAATTTCAACAATTCATCTATACAGCAGCATATATGTGTGATAACAACTCCATCAATCAAAGATTTTTTTTGCATTAAATGATCAAGACAATCTATTTAGTATTATTTCTAATCCACAAATGAGGTAATTGCAGCTAACGACTTTTTCTTGTTTTTCTCTCTCTTTTTTTTTTGGGGGGGGGGGGGGGGGGCGAGGGCAGGAGGGTAGACATTTTCTGACTTCATCATCCATGCAATAAGAATGAAATCACCCCTTTAAGTTTTTTTTATTATTTTTTGAAATTCACTTACAAGTCTGCACTATGTGCTATGGTTTATTTGTGGAAGAAATGCTAACGCACCTTTTATTTGGGTTAGCAGAACTTTGGTGTCAATGGGCAATTACTATTAGTTATGCTTTATCAATGTCATGAGGCTGAAAAATCAGCTGCTCTATATCCCTGCCTCAAAGTTTGACTAACTTTTAATTCCATCAGCCTTTATGTGAGAACCCATATATGGGATAATAAACATTCAACCTCCATATCAGCTTAATGGATCTACTAATCCAGGCAACTTAATTATCTAAATCTTTCTCAAGCCAAACCTTTAGATTTGGATACCTAGGGATAAACAATTGTTAATATCTACAAGGCTGTCGCTTACTTTCAACATCTGAGAGTTCTAGTTACCAGGGAGAATGACAGGCCAACACCATAGCCATTGGAGTTCAGTTTTATGCAGCTTTGGACCAGCAAACATGTATTGGATATCTTTGCTATGTAAAATTCACCTTGCAATTATAGATTAAGGCTACATTTGATTGCGAGTAATCAACTGGTTAAGGGCAGGTTATCAGCTTAACCAGCCAAACACATGCCAAAAAGTGAGGGTTAAAGTTATTTAGTCGAAGTCTCCTAACTCCGCTTAACTTGGTTGACTATTTCATGAGAGAGGACGAAATACAGTTAACCACCAATCTCTCTATTCTCTCTCTTTACTTTTGTATTCTTTCCACAAATTTGTCCTACTAAGGCTATGTTTGGATATTAGTTGAAGAATGGACAATATAAAGTTGTCTAGCTAATCAACCGAACACCATTTTAAAGGTGTGAATTAACTTATTTGGTCATCAGGTGAAAAAGGTACTTAACTGGGTTAAAATTATTTGTAGGAAGAGAGTGAAAATAACTTTAACCACCAAAAGCCCTCACCTCCTCTCTACTTTTTTACTTGTTTCAACAACTTTATCCCACTAACCATAGAAGCATTAACCAAACAGCAAATAGAGTTAGTCTCTGGTTAGCTGGTTAGGCAGTGAATTTTTTTATGATTAAAGTTATTCAAGGAGTGTTAGCTATTCAGCAGCCAAATGCCAAGAAACCTGGAAATGTCAACCAAGTAGGGCTTGTTTGGATGATTGGGTTGACAATCCTATGGGATTCGTGGGTTAGGCTCGTACAACTAGCAAAATCATAAAATTACAGGCTAGGCTAGGCCTATATTGATAAATACCCAGGAGTGGCTTTGGAGTGGGCCGGCCCGAATCCTATAGTATGGCATAACTTAAATCACTGGTTAGGAGATGGTTTCAAATGGTTAAATCTCTCTGCTCCCTGATGAGCTATTAAGTATCCATACACAGCCTCGCAGCCTTAGGGAATACTACTTACAGTTTAGGATGCTTGCTTTAACATCACGTTTGAGCATAATTGTTTTAACATGATGCGAACCTAGAGGTCTCGGTGCAGTCCAACTAATAAACCAATATGATGTTTCCTTTTCAAGTTCAAGAAGCTTCCACTTCTTGTGAGAACAAAAGCCTTCTACTTGGATTGAAACCAAATTCGATTCTACAAACTTTCCGAACTTACACTGAGAAAAGAAAGAATTAAATGGTCCCTATCCTCCTTCCAATGATTATACAAGACACATCATCAGAATGAAGTCTTAAAGCATTCAACCAGGTGTAATGGATTCTTGGTCCAAGATGGCTCTGAAGAGGCTGCAAGTAAGCTAAGGAATACTTTCAAGAAAGCGCACCATATGATGCCATCGTGTAAGTTTTATTTAGTGCACTGTATGATGCTATCCATAAGGTATATCCCCCCAGCCGTGCAGATAAGAACAACCAAAGAAAACTATGGGATCATGGAAGGCCTATGGAGCTTGTAATTCCAAAAATTCAGACAAGGCATTTGACTAAAAAGTTGATATGCACTGTCCCTAAAAAATGGGGATAATTGGCTCCGCAGCCACGTCTGGTTCATCAAATTTCTTCAACCGCTTGCATATGCTCTTAAGACTTACTCATGAGTGCACAACTTACCTCTGGATAGCTTAATTCGACATCCAAAGCACCCTACCGATAATGGAAATGCCACCTCTTGGTTAGAATTCATTCATGAATCACCAGAAGAAAAGGGTTTGTCTTGTTAAACAAATTGTATGCTGATCTTCTTTTCTTCTTCATCTTAAAAGAAATTAAGCCCAGATAGTCCATTTTTTTTTTTAAACCATGCTTCAATTGGGATCACATTATACTGGCTGATATACTACTTGGTGTCAGTCTACATCCTTACTGGTCTAGCTATCATATTCCCTGACATAGTGTTTTGTTTTTTCTTTTAAAAATTTTATTTAAAGAAGCGAGTCTCCATCAAAGTATCCATGTAAAGTTAGAGACTCTGTATATTTTATTTTTCTAGTTCAGTAATGTGTGCATGTGATTACTCCTATTATGAATCAACATAAAAAATATAACCCTGTTCTTCTTTTTCATTAATTATATTTCAGCTTGATTTGCATCTTTTGCATACACAGCCATAAGAAAAAGTTAGGTAACAGTCAAGCAAAGTATTCTAACATTAGGCAATCTATGCCATATATATCATGTGAGTTGTGGTGCTTGGATTAAACATTTGAGTTAATGATTTCTCTTATAAGTCTGTTTGATTATTAGATGATAAGGGAACACTATAAAGTTTAACTATGTAAGGATCAGACTCTGTGCTAAATCACCTCTCCCTTCATGCTCTTGATGGAATTACGCATTTTTAGGAACTCTTGTGGAAATTTACTGCCCAGATTTAAATTGGAGTTATATAAATTTTGTTGAATTTTTTACTGTAAGTTTTATGGTTTTCTCTAACATTCACATCTAAGTAACAGAATTTTGGGTTTGATGGGAAATTGGTGGTCAACCATGTGTCCTCCATGACATGGGGCTAAGAGAAGACACAAGGTGGTCTTCAAGCTGGATTTCTAGCTACTTGCCCAGGGAAAGATAAGCATCTCTTTCTTTTCTTTTCTGTTCTTTTCTTTCTTTGTTGCGTTGATGATTGTAAAGTATATTTTGACATCGGATGAATGATGATGGAGACCTCTTTCTGACAAATATGAGTTGTACTGCTTGCAAGTGTTGTTTCTTTACAGGAATGGAAGTTAGAAACACCTTTCTTTCTATGAAATAATATTTTGTTATTTTCCTTTCGGGTTGGTTATCATGGCTATTCTTTGAAATTGCTATTTTTTACCCCCAAAAGAAAACGAATTGCTAATGTTGTTAGCACTCCCTGATATTTATCTAGAGCCCCAAGAAACTGATAATGTTGTATTTGGTACATCTGCCACTTTCCTATATTTCTGGAAACATGGATGGAGCCTCACTTGAAGCATCAGTCTCATGTTGAACATGTGTAGTTTATGGTGAGGCAAGCATATGATGTCTTCTTTTTGACATTGTGCTCGATCATGTGCTTAACCATACGTTAAGTATTATTTTTGACTTCTACCAGCTATGTTACAATATGATAAACCTTTTTAGAGAGAGAGAGAGAGAGAGAGTTTTGTTCATGTACACCAGTGAATTCATGAAATCAACTAATGGGTTGGTTATTTATAGGAAATTAAGTTCTTATATGGGAGAGACCGTTTTTGCTGTTTTGTTTTGTTTTTTTGTTTTTTGTGTGCGAACAACATCAAATAACTTTTGCAGCCAGCTTAGGTGGATACCGGCAATAATTGGTGCTGTTTCTTTGGTTCAGCTTAAGCCTGAGGACAGAGTTTAGGTTTTCATTACCAGACCCCTAAGAACCTAGCATGGTTTGTACATACCCCCGTATGCTTTATATGCTTACGAAAGTATATCTTTTTTATTAAAAAATGTTGCAGTATCACGTGATCACCATTATCAAATATGCCTGACTTTCCATAGGTTGTCATATTACCACAAGAAATGAACAAAGCTTATAAAAAGGGAAGCTTTTAGTGGCAATCTTTTAATAAATTTTGCGAACCCGAAAGCTTTATACCCTTTTTTTTTGAGGAAAGAAAGCTTTATACATTTAATTAAGCCATACCTAAGGGTTCGTAATTATCTATGGTTATGGCCTAGTTGTTTATAGATTAAGTATCTTGTTGCATTCTGCTGGTGTAATCATAGGATGGTCCTATAATTCTTGCACTTTTCACACTTCCCCATGCCTCCACAACAAGAAGGAATGGAGTATATGGCAGAAAACGCACAGAGCTGATCTGGTTTAGGTATCTGTAGGACACAGCTTTTAGTAAAACTTGTAATGGTTTCTGATTACTAGTCTTCTATGTAATCACTAGAGTTGCTAGCTAGAATCATGTTCCAATAATTAATTTAGTCGGCCATCTTAACGTGGGTTATAAAGCTCTGATAGACCATAAATGGATACTGTCATAAAGAATCAACATTTTTACTCTAGACAATGCAAAGCATATAAAATCTGGCTTTGCGAAAGATTCTCTCATCATTTAAAGGTATCTTGGATGATTCCTTCCCGACAGCGATGAGCCTTAAACTATATGAATTTTAGTTTTCTAGCATTAATATGGAGCTATTCACTTCAAGCTAGGTTGGCCAGATGGAGCTTCCTCTCTCAGATGGTTGATATTATGCTAAGAATTTATTTTTTTTCAAAGTTCCTTTGTCTCTGAAAATATGAAAGATAACATTTTGGTGCTGAAATATATATTTGTTTGTTAGTTTTGTTTGCTCAATAACCCAACAGATAATCCATTAACCCTTTATGAACTATAATGTTTGTGTTAGAGGAGCTCTTTTGTTACTTCTACAGGGCTGCACAGGCATCAGGGACACCTCTTAGGAGGATTAGACAACGACAAGGGGACAAGGAGCATGAGTCATTGTTATTAACACTGTTAGCATCGGCCAGCTGGGATTAAGAGGCTTCTAGGCTTCTATTCTTTTGTGGGTCTTTAGGTATTGCGTCATGGCACATAAAGTTACAATATTTTTTGTTATCCTGACTGAAGAGATTACGTGTCGCACAGGTACGATATCATACTCATACAGAAAAAGCCAAGTGTTCGATTAATAGCCAGTTGGTGTTTGTGAAACAGGCTGTAATGGAAAGGCAAATTGTACTATGGAAAAAGTTTCAAACGTGGTTGCATCACGAGTCCCATCAAGTGTTGTGACTTTCAAAAAAAAAAAAAAAAAAAAAGAGGCAGAATTCATCACTATGATTAATTTTTGCATTAGAACATTGCTTCTCATCCTCTTGCATTCCTTTTTTTCTTCTTTTTTTCTTTCTATATAAGGGTTTATAATTGGTTTAATTTGACAGACAAGTACCAAAGTTTCTACCTTGAATAAGGTGAATGTGCAACTATGGCCTTGCGGAGTTTTGAGGCAAACATGCAATGCCATCTTTTCTATATGTTTGCTTGGTTAGTGATGAAGCCATATGGGAAACTAGTATAATATGCATAAAGTTCTTATATGAGCTTAGAAAATGTATACTAATGGGCGCTTGAAAGCATTTCTCCAAAATACAGTAAAGTTCTTATATTGGCGTATGATGTACTTAAGCAGTCTCATGAATTTTTCCAGCTTAGTAGACTGAAAGATTATAAAAATATAAGCCTATCAATCTAGCTTCAAATTTGGAAAATGTTGAGAGTGCAAAATGCTATGAAATTCCGTGCAACCCTCTTTAAGCAAATAAATACTAGAATCATTTCAAAGGTGATCTAGCTTCTATAACTTATTGAGTTAGATTATAGGAAAATACTAGTTGCACGGTATGACAGTTTTGCTGGGAATCTAGGAGTAAGGCCAATTATTCTTGCCATTCCTCCTCCTTTGGGGCTCTTACTATATTCCAATAAATACAAATATGCAAAATAGACTGCTAAGTTGCAATAAAAATGTGATGGCATTAAATGAAGAGTACTTATAGAAGGTGGGAGTAAAAAAATTGCCATGACGATGATTAGAAGAATTGGTTATGGCATTGTTGATGATGTATGTATGACAATGACCAAATTAGCATGCGGGAAATTTTGATTTTGATCGATGAATTGATACCTAGAGAGGTCACATTGGTCAAACATGACAATTAGGAGCCTGTCTCCTTATGGCCCGACACACTCATACGGTTCTAAGATCTATTCATTATATTTGATCTCCATGCTCCAGATTCCAGCAACCATCATTGAACAGATAGATCGGATTTGTAGAAATTTCTTATGGGGAGACAAGAGCTCATGTAGCAAAGTTGAATACCTAGCCAGCTGGGCACAGGTTTGCAGGCCAAAGATATTGGGTGGTTTAGGAGTCATTGACCTCACAACTGCTAAGTCCTTAGAATGGCTGTGGAAATTGCTTGGAATCTTTGTGAAATTATTTGAAATTTTCAGGGAATGAATGCTCCTACTTGTTGGTCTGGATGAGGTTCTTTCCTTCACTGCTTCTTACAAGCATCAACATTTTATATCCTGATTATCAGACACTGGGTTTGTAGCCATTTAGCTTCTTTTTTTCGCATCTGTTTCTCTTCTTGACAATATAACTCATTTTTGCTCCTCATCTCTATTGTAAATACGATTAATCTTCAATAAAATCTCTGTGGCTCCTTTTGCCTCCCTTTACGTCAAAAAAAGAAATGGTGGTGGAAATAATTTTAACAAGCAGGAAAGGCAGCAGTAGAAACTTATGCATGTTTTACTGGACTACACCTCTGTCAAATCCAAGGCATTCTCAGCTTTGTTCCTTTTTCCGTGTGGAAAGGTATAACCAAGGCATTCTCTTTCTTCTGCTCTTCATCCTTTTCAAATATTGGAGATGCAGGAAGTACAGCCTTTTGGTCGGACTCCTGGTTATCTAGTGAAACTCTACAGGCAGCTTATCGAAGCAAAATACTGTGGATAGAAAGTTCAATCGAAGAATAAAGTTTTCCTCTCTATAGTAAATCAACTCAGGACGTTGTCATGTCATGCACTACCCCACCACATTGGGGTAGGTCCCTATAGTTCTCATAAATAAAGAGTTCAAAGCTCCTTTGCCAGAACCCTATATTTCCATCTTGTATATTAAATAAATACGATCTAATATATAATAATAGGGAAATATCTCCGTTTCCATTTCAAAAGAAAGAAAAAGACAATTAAGAGCTAGGCAGGCTAATTGCCTACTTATTACTTCAAATTTGAAAGATATGTTGATAAATGAATCTTGACTACAGACTCGAGGCAACTAATAAGATTTATAGATAGATTTCTAACACACATAGGTTGAAGAGAGAGAGGATCTTATGCTCGGTTGTAGGATTGTTTGCCTGTATTCCAAGTCATCATAACTTAAATAGTTTTACCGGCAGAAGACAATGCAGTTATTTTCAAAAGATACCATCTTTTGTTTATTTACATTTTATACCACATATATCACATTACATTTTCATTCTACACTCCTCCGTATTTTAATTTGGATATGGACGTATGGCTATTTTTTCGTCGTATGTATATCACAATTCTACCATACTAAAATGTGATTATAATACATAGTGTAAAGCGAAATCATTACACATGCTACCAAATTCATTATGGGAGTTGTAAAATGAAAATGTGAATCATAAATTATGATGTATAATATCTAAAATACCTACAAAAGATGGGAGGTGCTGAAGCTGCACAAACAAAGGAGAATTCGTGGAATATACTCGTTTATTAATACAAAGGTGATGGATACACCATGAAAGGAGACACTACTTTCTAAGTAGATTTAATTATGGGAATGTTATTTGGGTGCCGCAAGAGAGCACAACATAGTGAGGGCTGTGCATGCATCAGCGTTTTCACTTGGAGTACAGCTCCTTATCCATCCAAACCTTAACCTTATTCAGTTCTCATCCTAAAGCTCTCCTCCAAGCCATTCCTCTTCGCTGTTAAGGAAACTGGCCAGTGACTTGAGCTCCATTTCAAAGGGTAGTGTTGCATCACTCATCCAATCTTCAAGCATCCCCTTCCAGTCTTCTCTTCTGGGATAGTGGCTGCATGGTGATTCACTCCCCCATAGTTGCAAAAAATTGAAGTCCAGAGCTTCTGATGTGGAGGCATTGCTTGTATCCAGCCCTACCAACACATCCCACCAAGTGTCTTCTCGAGGATCAAAAGAGGAGTGTTCATCAGATTTTGAGTTTGGTACCTTCTCAGCAGCCAATTCTCCAGTCATGGCCGGCTCCATAGTGACATTTTTCTCTTGGTTTTGAGCAATTTGCTGCTGGGGTGGGATGAACATCTCAGCACATCGAATCGCCTTCGTTCGAACCACCACCGGTGCCTCATCGGCCGATGGCTCACACCTTTTTGGTTGGTGCTGACCTTGGACCTTCTTCCTCAAACAAGTGTTCCAATAGTTCTTGATTTCATTGTCTGTTCGCCCTGGCAATCGCCCTGCGATCAGCGACCACCTGCAAGAGAAATTGTTGAAGGACACAAGTGAAGACACAATTCCCAACTATATCACCATGAAGCCATTCAGTAACAAAGGTTCTACTTGTTTCCTAAGAGGCCATGGAGTCTAATGATAAGATCCTCCTCTTCACTTGTTATGTTCCCTCTTTTGATGTCAGGCCTAAGGTAGTTCAGCCATCGGAGCCGGCAGCTCTTTCCGCACCGCTTGAGGCCTGAAAACACACCATGGGTGAGAATTGAGACTGTTGTTGGAGTATCAAGCAGCTCGAGAATTTTTTTCTAGTTAAGAGAAGAGTGTTCAAGTGTGTGTTTGATTGCACCTGCTTTCTTGGGGAGGCTTCCCCATCTCCCTTCTCCATTGGCTTTGATGTAGGCTTTAAGGATCCTGTCCTCCTCTGCTGTCCAGGCTCCTCTGTTGAGATCTTCTTTAGAGCAACAAGGTTTCCTACCCATCTTGGACTTAGTAGAGTCTAAGAGAGCTCTCCTCTCTTTATTGCACCTTGAGTGGCACTCCCTCCTCAGCCTCTTATAACTCTTAGGAAGTATGGATGGGCTCCTATACCCTGTTACTGGAAAGACACTGATCACATGTGAAGAATCCGAGTCCTATGAGCCTACAAAAGCTCAATATGTCGTGGACTCAGAACTTGGTATCATCCCTCTCTATTAAGATTAATATAAATGCCATGAATGAAGCTTTAGCACTGCATAATTTAGATTGCCAGCCTATTGGCCTAATGATTAGGTTCAGCCATGCCATGGATGACCTTTATAAAATGTTTATTTTTTCTTTAGAGGAAAAATTACATAGATGATTGCGATGTGCTGATCATCCATCTTTTATTTTAGTGAAAAGAGGCTTTTATGTGTTATTATTAAAATCACCTAATCGCTTTCATCTACCCTTCTAGTTGGGGTCGAGCAACCTCCTTTCTCAATGACATTTCAAAGCTTGTTTCCTTTTAAATGCCCTACTTGGTTGGATTTCTATAATCGATGAAGGATGATGCCATTTGAGACGCATAATTATGATGAAAAAAATATTTTTCTGATACTTTTCATAGTTAATCACAATTTTCGATTCATTAGGGTTCTTAGAGGCCGGCCAGTTTATCATCGCCGTATTCAGAAGGATTTGGACAAGGGCTTGTGTTCATGTTAGTCTTGTTGCCTTAGTTGTATTAGGAGTTTTTTTTGCCTTTGTTTTTCTTTTTGTGCCAAAAAACATTTATAGGAGTTCAAACTATGCAAAGATGTAGCAGGCCTTCAAGAACCCAACACTAGGAAGTCCATATTCAAATACAAAAACTTATAATCTATCAAGTGAAAAATTGATATCTGAGATTGTTTCAATTGACAGTTCCAGTTATGCAATCTAACAGAAATTTTTTGATGGAAAGTCCAATAGCAAAATCAGAAAGACAAACATGACAATGTCAATTGTTTTTTCCAAATTGAGTACAAGGATTATATCAAACTCTCAATAGAAGGGAACTTTTTGTGCCTTTTTTTTTGGTTCCCAGGAGGCCTAAACAATTGGAAACAAATTGTATCATGTGTGATGAAAGATTAATTCTTTGCACCCCAAATTTATCCATTATATAGAAGAGATCAAATTTTTCATCTGAATCTCAGTGTATATGTGCAAGTCATTCCCTCTCACAAGAAACTACCCCTGAAGCTTTATAATCATCATCTAGTTACTGCTCTTCTCAGACAAAATGTGATTCCCCTTCACTACTTTAATTTCATCATGGTGATTCCTTCTATAGGAGAGTATTCTTTAAAGGAAATGGTTCAGATACTTCATTAGACTATGATAAGCATTCCTATGGCGTCCATCGGTTCCTGCGTTTGCAACTTGAGACGCGAGCAATATATGATTTAATTTACAGCTCGAACAGCGTATCTTATTTTAGCCTTTTAACTTGTCATCCAATTTCTTCTGTCAAAAACTCCTAATCCAACCTTTTTTTTTCTTTCTAAATCACAGTTATCAGTATAAAAATTATGAAACAATTTTAAATGGACATGAGTTTTTCCTTTTCCTCATTGACGGAAAACCTTTGGATGACTCGATCGAAGTATCTAGATTAGAACAAGCTTCTTTAAACACTTAAGAAAACCCTAACAGCAGACATAGTTGAGGAGAAACTAAGACTAGCCACTTATAGATCCAATCTCTCTTTTCTTCCTTGGGCCCTTGTTGACCCCCAAAAGGACTGCAAGTATGGATCACATGACATCTAAGTGTCCTTCATCAACAGGTGCTTAAAGATAGGTGGACAGGCTACCCTTATAATTTGAGGTTGGCTTGTCTTTGGGCTTGTCCTTTGCTTTTAAACGCATTATAAAACCATTCACTTGATTTTGGTTGAAAAGAGCAAAGTCCACACTAATGACCAACACTTTTTTTTTTACTGAATAAATGTTTCAATACTCAAGGGATGCTTCTATTGGTTGCATTTGGTTCATGGTTGAAACCAGAGTAAGATGGAATAAAATCAATAGATCCTCTATAATTTGACTCAGTAATAGATTTTATTTTAGAACACAGAAAGCATTTTAAGTAGTGTTCAGTTTATGTAAACTATCCATCTTGTAGGATGGTATAATTTACTCCGTAGTGAAATGAGTTAGG
The DNA here is from genome assembly GCA_025769935.1 of Phoenix roebelenii. Lineage (NCBI taxonomy): Eukaryota > Viridiplantae > Streptophyta > Magnoliopsida > Arecales > Arecaceae > Phoenix > Phoenix roebelenii. The sequence goes on from JAOXJJ010001234.1 coordinate 38,572, forward strand.
AATATACTAGCTTAATTATGGTGGAGCAACTTACTACATAACCATAGAGAGTGAAAATGACACCGAAGGCTATGTGTAGCGTGATGACATGATGAATGATGTTAGTACATTAAAATATTTAAGTAGCAAAAAAATCTATAATTGTACGCTCCATCCCTATGCATCTGATTGGTAAAAATGATCGTGTTAAATTGCATTTCTTGTCCCAAGGGATAGAGTGAATTTGGGTAACATTTTGCGATTAGATCGGTAGGGATATAGAAAGGCCAAGGCTAAAGAACACAGAATATCTCTAAGCCACATAGATAAATATATTCGTTTTACTCTTTGTCATTTACTACCAGCCTACAACCTTTCTAATGTTTTGTATTCCACTACATGTTATCACTAATGCCATCATCCCTATATATTAAATTGTTGAATCGATTTCAATTAAGAATTCAGCTAACCCTAAAAGTATCTCAACTTCATGTGATGTTTAAAATATATATATAGTAGCCACATGGATGGGTTCATGAGGCGAAACCTTTTTTCCTGCGTACATTCCATTTGGCTAAGGTAGATCTTAATGTTGCAACATTTTGATAACGTTCAAATTTTGTTCCTACATTCATTTTATATTCCATAAAATTCATTTTGCTCGGAAAATATTTTCTACAGAATTTATTTAGATAATAAAAACATGGGAAAAATTGGAGGTATGCTACTAATAAAAAGGACGACATCATCTACATGATTTGGTTATAGAAATGTATAATATTGTTTCTCGTCTCATTGAAATTTTGGTGATGTTTATGACATTTTGTAGCTTCGCGATTGCTTGTTATATGTTTTCATGATTTCTTTGTTTAATCTCTGATAGGAGATCCATATTATTGAGAATTTTTTTAGCAACACTTGAGGAAAGCAAAATGTTCAAAATCTCCTAACAACTTCCTTTTGCCAGCCAACAAAGAAACCAATAGCAAAAGTTTTCTACCATGGTCGAATGCTCAAGGCTGAAACCAAGAATCAATTCATAAGCCTCACCAGCGGCAGGTCAAGCAAGTCAATAATGGTTTTGAACAAGTTAATACATTCATGGTTTTGTGAAGCAATCTTCTCATTCACTTGTAGCTATAAAATTGAACTATGAAAGTTTTATGAATCATTGCACGTTATGAAATGGGCACTTAATGCCGGGAAAGGCAAGATATGTCCTCAGAATGGACAAAAGAAGGAAAGAAAAGAAGCTCAAAGTTCATGAAATACTCAGGTCATGAAAACAATAATACTTATAATGAACTCTATGGATGATCAGAATTCTCAGACGTGACCACCTCATGATTCTTAATATCACTTCAGTCAGATTGCCTTTACTATATATTTCTAATTCCTTCATCCTTTGGCTTTGTAGTTTTCGTGTTATAGGAAAGATTTCTAGCTTAAAAATTGGCTCCCATTGCAATAAAGGAGGGCAGAAATCTCCATCCCTCATACTATACTTTGCAGTGGAGTCGGTATCAACTTATTCTTCTAGACGCAGATGATATGCTTGAATTGTATGTAGTTAAAATGGTAGTGGTATTGGTCGAATGAGGTTTGCTTCAAATATGGAATTATGATCACAAAGAAGGAGCTTCTACATTTGATCTTGGTGGTACTGCTTTACAAGTTGTTGACCTAGATAACAGTAATATTTTTTTCTAATTTAAAAATATTGATAAGTAATTTTTTATTGTTAATCTGAAAAAAAAGAGAAGGTTATAAATGCAGCATTGATATCATAACGAGTAGAGTTTGTGATTCACCAGCAATTATACCAAATTGGTTATAAATTTATTTATTTATTTTGTGTGTGTGTGGATGTCTTGAGTGGAAGTTGTGTGGAGTCTATAGTTAAAGACTAGCTCTTTGTGCAGGGCGACCTAACACTACTTCATGCTCCGCCTATGCTAAAATTGAAAACAATGTTCTTTGCCTTCTTCAATTTTTTTTAAAGCAATGCCTTCTTCAGATATTGTTACTTTTTTTTTTATAATGATGATATGGAACCATTAATTCAAAATAATATGTATATATATACATGTAATTAAGATATATATCTGAGCTTCAAATTTAGATAGAAAGACTCTCCAACCAATCTAGACATTTCGATAATGATAGAGATGCGTTATGCTAAGACCCAAGATGACTCCAAAATATACCTATCATACTCATGGAGTTATGTATGCCTAACCATTGAACATCTCTTCTCAAGAGGAGGGTCCCACCCATCATAACTTCACTAAAAGTTTAGTCTTCATAAGAAAAACCAAGAAGAACAAAAACAAGTACTGTCGGCAGGGCATATTATTCATAAAAGTCTTTCTAAATTGGTCCATTCTCCATTTCAACAATGTGGACCCGTGCCTGATGGAGAACTTTTATATAAGTAATCCTCCTATCAAAATCCACAAATATTTTATCATATTTTATATCTCATAAATTTCAACAGGAGATTTGTTTTTTTATTTAAAATGTATTCATCTTTTTATTTTTGATAAGATATTTAAAATGGATTCAACAAGATATATCTTTTAAATTTTGTAAAGGACAATTTATTATGCTACTCATGCGGGTCCATGCCTTGACCTGCAATGGCATGTCACATGTATCATTTTGCTTGCTAGTTTACTGCCATTTCTTCTTCATCCACCTTTATAAAATATTATAAACCTAGTACTCTAGATCAAAGAAGTGATATTTATGAAGAGAGAGAATTGTTACTTAACTAACTTTCAAGCCTTGATCTACTGCAAACCTTTTTACTCTTTTTTTGTTTGTCTCAGACTTCAATCCATCATCAGGCTTCTAGGCCTTGCAACCTCATGCTTTATAAGTGTGCACCGTGAGAAACAGTAGAGACTTATTTGATGACTGCTCAATTCAAGGAAGGAAGAAGCTACTGTCCACCTTGGATCTTCTACCCCCGCTGCTGCCATCACCATGGACAGACAACGCTTAAAACAACAACATGCATGAACACTGCTGAAGCCCATAGTTTCAGTTCCATGAAGAGGTTATACAGTATTGCAAATTTATGTAGAATCAAAATTTAATGTGTTGGTATCGAATTTCATATCGGTGCTACACTAGTATAGTATCAGTATGATATAATATAAATTTTTTTTGACGTATCGAATATAAGCATGCTATCTATACCGAAAGCTATCCGGTTTGAGTTGGTATGCTTTCCTTCGTCTTATGTGGGGCTTGGGAGGTAGTTTCGCAACATTTTAAGGTTGTCATTGGGAAAAGTCTGAGGTAACAACTAAATATGGTTGTCACCTCAACCACAGTACACACGCTACATCTAATGGCACGATGTAACTTTAAAAGCTGTGTTTTTATTTGCCAAGAGCCGTGCTCCCTTTCTTAGAAGAGTTTTCTAGTGACACGCATTGACGATACTTCGAGATGGAGTGTTCAAATAATGGACACATCTATGTAGGTGTTACCTGTAACTGAAGTTCCAACCTAGTGATGGTTTGAACGAAGGTGTGATGAAGAACGGATGGTGTCTTTATTAAGAACCTTCATGATTGTTAGTAATGCCCAAGGTGGCTTTTCATGTTCATGATGACTATTGGATTTGGAGGTTATTCCTTCTTTTCTGTTTTCTCTTTTATTTTTGGTAGACATCTAATGAAAAGTTAGAATGGAAATTATCATGTGATATTAAAGAGTAAAATATTGATATGCCACCTGTTATTAAGCCTATTTCTATAAGGTGATGAGAACTGATTATGATAATGATGGAATATATGGCACACCAAATGTGCGTAGTATGACAATTAGGCTACATATATAAAAGAGGATGAATTGTTGAATTAGTATGATAAAAATATTTTTGATTAGAGTGTGTGATAAAATGCAACTCAAGTCAACTAAATCTTAATTCCAAACTAGCTAGGGTTGGATCCATGAATTCTTTTTTTTTTAGGACCATTTTGTTTGAAAGATGGATAGCTATTAGGTCCCTTCTTACTATATCCTTCCATATGATTTTCTTTCTATCTCTATCAGCCTCTCCTTCACTTCTTCACATATCAAATCACTTCTTCACACTAGTGCATCCTTTGGCCTATGCTGAACAAGTAAAAAGTCTTTAAATCATCCTTCTCTTAATTGTCTTCAAGTGGTTCTACCTCCATCTTTTTATGAATGACTTCACTTCTTATTCTATCTTTTCTTGTATTATCGGATATTCTTTTCAATATGTTCATTTCAGCCACACTCATCTTGTATATATGTTTTTTCTAACTACCCAATATTCTATATTATAAAATATAGTTGGCTGTATCGCTATTTTATAAAAAAATTCATCTTCAACTTGGTTGGTATATTACAATCACATAACATTCCAAATACAATTCTCTATTTTATTCAACCTGCTTTAATCTCATAGATAGTATCGTTTTTAATCTCTTGTTCATTGTGAATAATTGATCCTAAATACCAAAAAAGGTCACTCTTAGAAATTTCATAATCCTCAATTTTCTCACCATCTTCATCTCTATTTCTTGGTCCTACTTAATTGAAAATCATTAGATTAAAGCATATATTCTTCCATAGTTCCAACTTATTAACCCCCGACCTTATTTTTACCGACTAAGATAATATAATATGTATCAAAAAATATTATCCTGAATATGCTAGTGTAAAAAAGTAAGGGTTTAAAGTAGATCCTTGTGACAAGCCTATTGTAACTGGAAACTCATTAGTATTACCATTGGTAGTTCTCTCACTACTAACCGCTTCATCTTACATATCCTTAGCCATATTAATATCTCTAATGGAATTTTTTTTAACATCCATCATAAGAGTTCTCTAAGAACTCTATCATATGCTTTCTCTAAATCAATAAAAACCATATGGGGATTTATCTCTTTTCTCTATATTTCTCCATTAACCTCCAAAAAAGAAAATATATTATATAGTCAAACTTTAGTACTAAATCAAATTGGTTCTCTGACATTTTTGTCATACTGAATCAATGCTCAATCACTCTTTTCCATAGTTTCATAGCATAGCTTATGAGTTTAATATCATGATAGTTAGAATAATTTTTAATATGACATTTATTCTTATAAATAGATATTATAGTATCATTTCTCCATTCATCTAGCATATTCTTGGTCTTTAAAATCTTACTAAATAAAATAGTTAACTAAGTTACTCCTATATCACATAAATACTTTCAAACTTTAATAGAGATTCTATTTGGTCGAACTACATTTTTTTTTTTCATCTTTATTCATAGCCTTCTTTACCTTAGTTATTTTAATTTTGTGTATACTTTAATATTTTTATCCACAATAAAGCTAGTATGTCATTCTAAATCTTCTATATGATTTCAACTAAATAAAATATCAAAAAATTTTCTCCATCCTTTTTTAATGTTGTCCTCCTGAACCAATTTTGATGCATTTAACCCGAATAAATTCTTAGTTTTCTTTCTCTTAGTCTTGCAATGTAACTCTTTGTACAATTTTTTTAACTCTTTTTCTTACTCACCTTATTACTTTCATCCATATTCCTACATTTACCGAGTCTTCTGCGGCACTCTCTTTTATTATCAACCTTCAATTGAACTTTCTTATTCCGTTATCAAGTTTTCTTATCGGATGATCTTTTTTCCTTTGGTTCTCTTAGTATCTTTGTCATCTATTTTCTTAATTGGTAGCCATCTCTTCATACATGGTAATGATTTCTCCATCCAGACTCTATTTCTCTTCTTTCAACATTCTATCCTTCAAAGAGATTTATTTCTTGCCATGTAAATTTCACCACTTAGCCTTGGCTTCCTATCTTTTTGAGTCCATTTCTTCCATTTCCTAATACCCTTTTAAACCACCAATCTATGTTGGGGATTAATCTCTCACATGGTATAGTCTTACAATCTTTATATAAAACTCGATCACTTCTTTCTATAAATGAAGAAATCTATTTGATTATATTATGCCCATTTCTAAAAGCTACATGCAGGAAGAGAGATATCGGTTTTGGTGGCACCATACCACCACGTTGTCACAATACCACCCGAATTAGGCGGAATCAAGCCCTAACTAACATGGTCAGAACCGACCTACCAGAGCTTGCTACTTGGTTCAACACTCCACAGATAGTCAAGAATCGCCTAACATAAAGCCATTGCAACTTAGCCCACTACTCAACGGTCTTAACCATTAGGGTTGCCAGTTAAATAGTTGAGATCCGAGGTTAGTTGAGATTCTCCTCTAACAAACTCTCAACGGATGCCAATGAGCTCCATCTATAAATAAGACTGCCTAGGGCAAAGGGATCTTCAACTATGCTGATCTGAGGCTTGATCTCTCTATCATATTTTTTTTCTATTTTTGTAAGATTTTTGCTTGACTTAGGTACAGGAGAATCTCCTACCAGACACTTTAGTAAGTAGACTTCTTCTTCTCTATTTTAGGTCAGATTCGATGTTGAAATCCTCATCCGAGCACGATCATTTCTATTTACTCTTCTTCCTCAAGGTCAGATGTTAGCCACGAGCTCAAGCCGACCTCGCCGATCTGGTTAGAAGCTTCGCCAATCTCGCTAGCTTGGTGCCAAGTGTCAGGCTGGATTTCAATAGCAACATGAGTCACTTTAAGTCATTTCCTAAGCTATCTAATCTCAGCCGTCAAAAATAGGTTTAATAACTTAATTAAACTGACATTTTCTGCAAATTGAGTGGCGGCCATGTTTGTATTTTTCAAAAAAGCTGTGATCCAATTGGAAGGCTACTATGTCATAGTTTGTGCATCTTTATCTTCCTCCTTTCTCTCTCTCTCTCTCTCTCTCCTGCACTATTCCAAAAATTCATTAAAATATAGTCAAGGTAATCCCACGCCACACTGAACATGGGTAAGGAAGCGATGGCCCTTAACATTTTTCTGAAAAATCTATTATTTTGTACATAATGTGCAAAAGCCAGCAGATATCTACTGCTTGTCACGGCTCTCATAATCCTCATGATGATAGCACATTAGCAACATTTTCTCAAATATAGTGGCTAGAATTCTTCCAAAACAATTTTCTTGTGATTGAATCCCATTGAGAATTCAAGCAACCGTTCATTAGATGAATGTGGACATCCAATTTTGTCCCTTGATATCATGACAGGAGGGTCCATTCTCTTTTAAGCCTACGTACCTACCCAAGAACAAAATTTCTCCACACCTTTCTTTTGGGACTGAGCGAAGATCCCATCCCGGATTGACGAGGTCGTCTTTGTGGTGGGATCCCACCCGGCAACAAAAAAAAAGGTGAAAGGTTTTTTTTTTAAAAAAAAAAATCTTAGCCTTGTGCAAGGCCTCAAAGTATGGGGGAAAGACAATAACTTTAGGGTTTTTCATGATGTTTTATTTTTTGATTTTATTGGATGCGTCTGTACTCCTGTACTGTGAGGTACCTGCTAAAAGAAGAAGAAGAAGAAGGACAATAACGTTTGGCAGAAGTTCATATTCCTTCAAATGGAGGCTCCAATAATTCCATACGAGGCTCCACGGGAGGAGCCAACTATCAATCTTCTTTGAAATATTTAAACAAATCATGCAGTGACACCTTCCATGTGTGGCCTGTGACTAGCTGCTAACCAAGTGAGGAAATGAGTTTCTAGGTAGTAGAAGCCAAAATGTATAAAACCTCTTCCTATAGAAGGATTCGGCAGAGTACAACCCTAAAATTCTCATCTCAACTCAAGAGTATCTAATTCTAAAATAAGGATAATATCGAAGAGTCCAAATAATTGTTTAAAAGATTGACTTTAACATTCTATCAGTTCAAACCAACCAAAGAGATTTGTGGGATTGACGTGATAGAATAGAGATGGCTATATTGTTGGAAGCAAACTTTAGACTAATATGAAAAGCATGGATACAAATTATGCTTTGGAATGAAGGATAATTTCGAATCAGCTGTCTAAAAAAAATATATAAATAATATAACAATAAATTCTATGAGAGTCCGATCCTGACTTAAAATATAAGTTGGCTGCATATTTAATGCATGCAAATATTTGCTTATGATTCAATAAGAAAAATGCATACTCCTTGCACAAACAGATAAATATCAGCACTTGTCATGCGCACATAAGATCAATATATATTGTTGCTGGAAACGGGACCCGGGGGCGATCACTCGGCGGAGGAGGAGGAGCTCCGGTGGGGGTGAGCGAGCGGC
>JAOXJJ010001234.1:56712-77574 GCA_025769935.1 Phoenix roebelenii
TCCTCTTTCTCTGCTAGCTTAATGTGGGCTATGCTGTTGCGCGAGGCTCCGGCAGAATGCCGTCCCCGCAACAATATCTATATAAATATAATCATAAGTACCATGATCGGCCCGTGGTCAGTCCCAATGAATCTGTATTATAGTATCCCCTAGTCCACATAGGTTATGGACCGAGTCTGCTCTGATACCATTGTAACAACCTAGGACCTCACTCAAAAGGCTAGCCAAAAAGTATTTTTTTGAATTTTTTAGTCATGTATAAGTATCCAAAATCTCCTCGGCGAGTAACCAATATGGGACTAAACACATGCTCGCACGAGTCCTCACATAGTCAGGACTTAAACGGGAAGAGTATGTGAGGACCCGTGCGGGCGTGTGTTTAGTCCCACATCGATTATTCGTTGGATAAATCTTTGGTACTTATACAGGCTAAAGGAACCCAAATAATACCTTCTAGCTAGCTATTTTGGGTGATCAGGTCCTGCATTGTTACAGCACCCACGGCAATGTTCCAAAGTCAAATAATAATAATAATAATAATAATAATAATCATGCAAACCTTGTTAAACTTTTTGATTTTATTATATATATCAAATCTAAAATAAAAAATAATAATTTATTCAATGTAAAAATTTATATTGTTGGTCTTTATCTCTCGTAATAAAGATGCATAAGAATCAAAAAATCCTGAGTTTTGATAGTTTTGTATATATACATTAAGTGTGCAATAACAATGGATGATATAAATTTTATTGAGATATCAAAATATACGATAAGCTATGTAAATTGAAAATATATATTCATTATATTTATTTATACATCTTAAAATAAGTATAGGTCAAAATTGAATGAATTTGGATACTCAAAATCATAGTAAAATATCATGTCTTGTTTTTATAATTGACTATTTTTGTACACACTTGATACACATAGATTAAACAGATTACCAAAATATATTATTTTTTCTTTATGTATTTACAAAAGTATATATCAAGATCAATTTGTGGATATTTGATATGGATGAACCAACTTTGCCTTTAGAGATATTAAATTTTTTTATGACATCTCATTTATAATTCATTTTGGATTTTTTTGCATATATATCCTCCTAAATATTAAAATTTGCATGAATACCCTTTCTAAATTAATATTTGCATGTATACCCATATAAAATACTTGTTTTGCATGCCTTCTTTTTTCTTTTTTCTTGCATATGTGCTTACACTATCTAATGTCATAAAAAAATTAGTTGTTTAAAATTAAAAGAGTTTTTTGCATGAATACCCTCCTAAATATCAGATTTTGTATGAATACCCTTCCAAAATTGATATTTGCATGCATAGCCTCGTAAAACAGTTGTTTTGCTATTCTACCCTTTTTTATTCTTATTTTTGCATATATACCCATGTCATCTAACTTCGTTAAAAAATTAACGGTCTCAAATTAAAATGACTAAAATACCTTTAATGGGAAGACATGCAAAAAAATATTTATAAGGGTATACAAATAAATGACAACTTTACAAGGATATTCATACAATGTTACATATTTAGGAGGGTATATATGCAAAAAAAAAAAAATCTAGTAGATGGAAAGAATTTAGATACAATAATTAATAAGATAGCTTTCAGAATCCTATATTTATTAGTTAATATCATAGCCTTCAGAATTTTGCATTTATTAATTATTGTTATAGCCGTTAGAGTCATGCATTTATGCTTCTACATAAGTATAATGAATTAATACATCATAAATTAACATAAGTCTCAAGATCTTAAGTGCTGCTCTTGTATTGATAGTTTTGAAATAGTCAAAAAAAGATTAAGAGCTCTAGAGGAAATTTGTACTCTCTTAGCAAGGTGACATATTCACAAATAAGGGGATGTCAATGCTCTGGAGAAAGTGAAAAAAGGCCCATTATTCAATTTGTTTTCTTTCTCTAGAAGCTTTGGCTCATTCACATCCGCAATATATATTGTATGGGTTCAAGATAGTTATGGATGGGACTTAGAATTTGGCATTTGTGCTTTATTCATGTGTTTAGCTATTGGTAGTTTTTCTTTGGTTCTATATTTTATAAATTTCAACAACCTAGAGGAAGCCCTATTAGAAAACTTTGTTAAGTTATTGTTGCATCTCTTCACAAGTGGAAAATATAAAGCCACATTGGAATGCAAGCATAACAAGCATAACATAAGGTGGAGAAGTAAATATTTTCGGTAAATAAAAATTTGTTCTCATTTCCGTAATCAAAAAAAAGATTATCTCATTGCAAGAATATCGTTTGATCATTATAGAACAAAATACATTACTAGAGAAAAGAATAGATCCATATCCAACATAATCTCTACTGCTCCAGCAAAACATGCAATCAAATTTGCAATTAAAAAAAATAAAAAAATAAGTATGAGAATTAACTCTAAATCAACCAATAAACTATGTTTAGTAATAATACTAAAAGTGATCCAAATAACTTGAAAGCAAATAAGGTGCAAAAGTTGGGATAGGTATATCCAATTATATACCAATCAAGATTGTGGGTAGGCATTATCTTCTCCAACTAAAGTTTCTATTCTGTTAGCTTGCTTGCGAGGTCTTCCTTTATTTTTTTTTCTCTTGATGCTATGAACATTGCAGGTGTACCTCCTGTAATTGATACTATTCCTCTTGAACTATTTTCCTTAGGCCTATAATATTTCAATGATAAGCAAGTGATAAAGGACAAATATCATTAAGTTAGAGTAGTGTTATATGTTACCTCCCAAGCTTTTTCAGTGCAGAAAATGAGGATATTGAAGCTTGAGATTTCTCCACTACTGAATTTTTACAGGTCTTTGCATGATGCCCAAGCTCACCATAAAACTTATATTTGTGCATCTTCTTTGATGTATTCTCTTCTTTTTAGGCCATTTTGGAGGTCTTAGACTGAGCTTAGGAAGCAATACTTTGTATCCAATATCAACTTTTATCCATTGGGCCTTTTCAGGTAATGGTCCAATTTCTAATGCATAGGTAATCTTATACTTGGCAACGATGAAGTACTCCGAGACATAATTTTTCAAATTTGCACCTCTCATACTACAAATAAAAGCTGTAGCATGCACACAAGGAATGCCTAACACCTTCCACAAACGATAAGAGCACCTTTCTTCATTTAGAATTACTTCATGTCATCCATTAGTCTTAATTACTTTTGCTCTGTAATCGTTGGTTCTATAAACATTATAATCGCCTAGCTTAAGGCTGATGTCTCTTACATACTTTATTACCATAGAAACTAAATTTTCTTTCTAGCGGGCGGCCATTCTCCTTCTTGCTTCCATTTTCACCATAATTTTGTGTCCTGCAACATTTAATAAATCAAGAACTGGTTTATATCTAGCCTCAGAAATTCAGGAATTGAATGAGTCTGAAAGGTTGTTTGTTATATAGGAGCACTTAGCTATGATGCCAAACTGAGATCGACTCCATAAATCATTATTCTCAGCATTAAGATGCATGAATGCTTCCAAACTAGCCTCCTTAATTTGATTGATAATATCATCATGTTGGACTTTTCTGTATGCCTTTGCATCTCTCTGTACCTTAATTTTAAGCTAGTGTCCTGAAAACTTTGTTTGAAAGTTTTTGTAGAAGTGTCTCATGTATTTTCTATGTTCTGCTTGAGAGTATATATGTTTTACAGCTTCTCCTAGTAATATCTGAAATATATGACCATCACATAAAAGTGAAACATGAAGCCTCCAATTACAAGCTTCATCTTTGCGACTCACTATCATTCTACCTAACTCACTTTTGAGAACTCTTACGGCAAATTCATTTAATATAGCATACTAACTCGGTGCCACCTTGAACTATTCTCGAGTTGTATATTTTACCCCTACGGTCATGTTAGGATTCTCAATATCTATCTCATATATCTCTTTTTCGTAGTCTATAATATTTTCATCATCAGAATCACTATTATAAATATTGTGATAGCTACTATCCGAACTATAAATTTCAGTATTTGTTTTCTATCCTCTTGAAATAAAGTTTCATCATTTATCTCAACATAGTCATTATTTTCAATAGCGGTAGCTAAGGTATTAATGCCTGTTGTAGCTAGATGCTCGCTTTTGTTGTGCCTTTGGTTCTTCCTTACTTCATCCACTCGAATCTCTTCTATGGCAGTTGCAGTACTTCTGCATGTTTCAATTTGATCTTGGCTGCCTAGTGTTGATTGAGAAAGTTGAATAATATTGGCCTCTTTTGTGACAAATAAGAAGCACTCTTTCAACTTTTTGTACTTCTCAAACAAACTCATTAATTTTTTATCTATGTCTAATATCATGGAAGACGTAGGCATTAAATGTCCAATCACAGACCAAATCTTTATGGTCTCTTTAAGCTTCAAATTGAAGGTATGCACTATATCATCATACAAGTTCTTGTAGCAATAACAGTCAACATCAACTAACCAGCTCTTTTGTCTCCTAAAGTACTACTTCATTCTTGTAGAATTCTTAATCTTCTTAAAATATTCTCCAAATTTTACTTTCAATTTGAATAGTTGTTGCTCCATTTAAGAACCCTATACATGGAATAAATAAATATGCACGAAATAAATTGTAAGAGAGAGCTCTTATCAACCAAAACTATGCTAACAAAATAAAAGAAAAAAAGGGAATAGTATATAGGCATACTCTATTTCAGCAATCACAAATGGGTGACACTTCGCCTCTCTTCCTATCAAATAAGGTATATGGGTATGACGTTAGAAACCAAAAAACAAAACTTCAATAAGTTCACAACAAAAAATAGGGATGAAATAAAATTAGCTACAGCAATCATTGTTGTTCTTCTAACACTTGCAATGATGTATCTTTTTAGGTTTAGTTTAATAGGAGAAAAATAGTAGACATCAAAGAGAGGGAAGAGAGGTCAAGATGACATTAAAATACCTTTCTTTAAGAAGAAAACTACTTGGAGTCTAGCAGTTGATCTTCGGACTAGCTTCCATAGCCAAGATATAAATAGAGACGAGAGATTCGGAAGATGGATCGAGTCCACGACCAAATTCAAGAGAGCAGAGATTTGGAAGGAGAAAGGAATTTTTTTACCATCAAATACTGTTATTTCAGGTGATCACAGGGCATCACAATCGCGAGTGGGATCGCAATCACAAGCAGGATCACGATTAGCATCGCGATCGTAAGACCGTGACCACAATAGCGGAGGGAAGAAGGATCACGATCGCAATAGTGGGAAAAAAAAGGCGATCGTGAGTGGGACAAAAAAAAAATTCAAAATTTTATTTTATTTTTAATTAAAATAAATATGGTGTTCATTAACGGTGTTGGAAGAACCATTATATTAGGGGAATTTATGCAAAAAAAATATTTTATAAGGGTACAAATATAAATATAAATTTTAAGAGGGTATTCGCACAAATTTAAATTTTTAAAAGGGTATTATGAAAAAAAAATCTAATTAAATATAACTAATATATCTTTAATGGGTAGATATGGAAAAAGAAATATTTATAAGAGTATACATACAAATAACACTTCACAAGGGTATTCATGTAATTTCACATATTTAGGAGGGTTTACATGCAAAAAAAAATAATTTTTTTCTATTTTAAATTGTTTTAACACTCGAATTTGTCTAGTATGTGCACATCAATGTTTTACATAAAAATATTATTTAAAAAATTAATTTAATAATTAGATAACAAAAAGAGTTATAGAAGTTTTTTCACTAATCATGGGATTGAAATATTTTTTCTTTTCTTATTTGACGAAGCTTGTGTGAGAATACAATAGTAAAACCATAACTTTTATTATAACTTTTACTAGATCATACAAGGCACAGATAATTTCCATACATGAAACATGAGATTTTACACAAGATAAATTGAGTTAGTTATGGCTTATTTTTGAAAAGCATAGTTTATTTGGTAATAAAAAAGCTATTACATTATAGAATGTTGGACGGTTGGACTAGATCTCTCCTATACCTAAAGAGGATACAAAATCTTTATAACGCTGAAAGCAACAATTTCATGATTAAACTCCTCTTTGAATGAGGAAAGATCATGAAAGTAGGCTCACAAACAAAGACTACTATAGGAGAATGCTCACAAGAATCGCCTCTCATTCTCAACTTCACTTTTCCTTCTTTTCAATCATTATTCTTTCGCTCTCTCATTTTTTGCCTAGGTAGAGATGTATTTATTACCAAAATCTATAGCTTTAATTTTATTATAAAAATGAAGTTCGACTAAATGTAAATATAAAAATATAAATATAAAAAGTCAAGATAGAGTAATTTTTTTCTTAACATGGAGAGAGTGCGATAAAATAACTTATTGAGTTGAATCACCAATCTATCAAAATCCAAGCCATGATTTTCTAGATTTCTTGCACATTAAAAAAAATTATTGGGTTCAACAATATATATATAGATATATATATATATAGGGAGAGAGAGAGATATATACTCAAATGTGATGTTATTGAACTGTATGATCAGTTTGCTTATTTAAATCTATGGCCAACAGTCAAACAGTCAAATTCTTGACAAGAGCTATTAACTTGGGTCCTAATGAAGGTGGAAACTATAAAATACCATCCTATGAAGATAAGCAAACGCCATAACTCTGGAAAGGACAACAACTTTCATATGTTTTCTATAGGAAGGTTGGTGATGTATAAACCACCCACCCCCTTGGTACCACTTGTCATTCCAATGGTCCTGGGAAAATAGGTTTTGGCACAGTGAGAGAGAGAAGATAGGGCTTTGGCATGAGAACCAGCATGTGATTGTATCCAATAAAATTATGCATTAAGGGTTTTGGATTTGAGTGCAATTGAAAGCTCCCCTACGCAAAAAGATAACGAAATGTTCTTCTCACCCAAGGATCCTACCACAACCAATACATTTTATCACATGAATTTGCCATGCCAATACAAAGGATGGTCCTTCCAACATCAGTTTTTTATATCCATGGAAAGGATTTGTATTTGAAAAACTATTTTGAGTTTTCTCAAAAAGACAAAAGAAAAAGGAGATTTAAAGTATTGTCAAAAACTGACCACATGTATTTTTTATGACAACTTAGTGGATATATATATATATATATATATATCTTTTTTCCTCTAAAGAATTTTATACGTCGATATTTTGCTCTCTAAGCTCCATAAGATTTTTTCTTCTTTTTCTTTTCCTTCTGATGTTGCACTAAGATCATTCACTAAACTGATTTTCGTAACACCCTTGCTTGTCTAGCTAGCTTCTTCTTTGTAATTTCTTTTTCAGTACACTTTGATATTAAATAGTTCTTTCTTTAAGCTTTTTGGCAATTGTGTCAGCAAGCTAAAAGTTAGGTGTTGCTCTAAAGAAGTCTTTTCCCCTAGAAGGTAGAACTTTTCAAAATATGGAAACCTAAAATTAACAATGGGTCTTTGAGATATTGTGCATCTTAAAGATCTTGAATGTAGTAGTGATAGAGATATGTGGTTCAAATAAATTGGTATGTCCAAAAAAAAAGAAAAAACTTTAGGTGCTATTACTTAAATGAGCGGGGGATAGAAGATACGCAAAATAAGGATTTATATTATTTTAGTGCAAACAGATGATTTCTATAGATCTCCTTTCTTTATGTTATTTTAGACTCGAGAACCTTTCTCTCTTTATTTGGTATCTAAACTTTAGATGCTTCACACTACTAAAAATGATAAAGGCTAAAAAAAAAAAAAAAAAATGGGCACACTATAAAGATACATTTCCTATTCAAAAGAAAAGACACCTCACACTCTTTGGAAAATCATAAGAACCTCATGTTGCTCGTTCCATTCCCACCTAAACTCAAAACTAATGGAAAACCAACAACCACCAAAAAGACAAGAGTTTATATATTGGGCCAACTCAATCTAAGCTAATGTGGACCAACACATAAAATTTAAAAAATAATTAAATAATAGATTTTTTTGGAGTTCGTGATAACTCCAACATTTCTTGTTGCAAACTCTATGTTAAAAATGTTGAGCTTGCCACAAAAATATTTAAACTGCTTGACCATCAATCCTTTAGTGAATATATCTGCCAACTGGTCCTTTGTGAAAATCGGAAGCAAATCAACTTCATCATCAGCAATTCTCTCTAATAAAGTGATGATGAACCTCGTTGTGTTTTGTCCTTATATGAAATATAGGATTCCTTGCCAATTGGATAGCGTTCTAATTATCACAATAAAGAAGAACAATATAGTTAGTGTCCCGATCGAAATCACCAAACAACCTCATAAGCCAAGTCAATTCCTGAACTGTCATCGTAGTGGCACATTACTCTACCTATGTAGAAGACAATGCAATAGTAGGTTGTCTCTTACTACACCAAATACCAAGCTAAAAGAATAACTAGTGGTAGACCTATATTTATCTACATCACCAACATAATCTATAACTATAAAACCCATTAACTTGATAGAAGAATTATTAATATATAAAACATCATAATCAACAATCTTAGCAATATATCTTAGGATTTGCAAAGTTGCATCAAGATGTAGCCATTGAGGATGCTGCCTATATCGACTAGCAATGCCAACAGCGTAAGAAATATCTAACCTCGTAATAATCAAATAGATCACACAGTCCACAACCTATCTATACATAATAGGATCATCAAGACATTTTCCTTGCTTTTTGCTCAACTTTAAATTTGATTCAATTGTTATCCGCACATGCTTGCAATTAGCCAATCCATACTTATTCAATAAATCAAGAACACATTTTCTCCGACAAATAAAATAGCAATCCTTAAGCTAAGCTACTTCCATGCCAAGAAAATATCACAATTCACCAAGTTCTTTCGTCTCAAATTGTATAGATAACCATCCACTAATACTATGGACCTCATCAACATCATCACTGGTAACCATTAAATCATCGACATAGAGGCAAACAATCACTATACCTTTACTAGTATGCTTTAGAAATAAACCAAAATCTGCAGAAAAAAGAAAATAGTTATAAAATAATAAATATTCTGTAATTTTACCATAGCATGCTCTAGGTGCTTGTTTGAGACCATACGAAGCTTTTCTAAGTTTGCAAACAACCACAAAATGAGAGGTGTCAACAAAGCCAAAAGGCTACGATATATAAATATCATTGTCAAAACCACCATATAAGAAAGTATTCTTTGTATCCATTTGCCATAAAAACCAACCATTGCTAGCTGTTAAGGAGGGAAGCACTTTGAAGGTAGTTAATTTTGTAATCGGGCTGTAGGTCTCATCAAAACCAACACTATACTTTTGTCCCTTGCTACAAGCCTAACTTTGTAAAGTTCGACGCAGCCATTACTCTTCTTTTTCACCTTATGACTCACTTATAATTAGAAACAGAAGAAATACCACTGGGTAAAGAAATTAAATCCGTCTCATTCTTCTCGAGAGCTAAAATCTCTTCTTTTACAACATCTTCCCCATGCCCTTGACCTCATCAAGTGAGGTGGGTTCTAGCTGATCGACAACATTAGAAGCATAACAATAAGCCATAGAAAAATAATCTCAGTCTCCATACTTGTCAATTGGTTTCTTGTTTCTCTTGCTTCTCTATAATAATGATGGATCCTCAATATGATTTTTATAACTAGATTGACTGTAGTGTCTTGTGACTCTTCGTGAACAATTTTAGTATGAAATGGATCACAATGTCTTTTGAACTTGATACAATTTTCATATGATTAGACTCCTGCTCGAAATTTCTTCTAGACTTAGTTGATCCTCAAGCTGGTCAACTTTGTCATGCTCTGAGTACTTTAGATTTGATCCAATATCTAACTAATCAAGCTCCCCCTGCTTCAAACTTTCATCTTTAAACAAATTCTACTCTTTTTTTGAATTTTCAAGAAAGATTGGAAGCACAACCTACTTTTAAGATAACTTTTGTTTAAAATATCTCATCATGCTGAAACTTGATTGAGTAGCTGCAAGAATGTTCTGTCTCCTTTGGCTTCTCTTTATTCTGAATATAGGGATAATTCTCTCTATCTATCATAGCTTGGAGCATCTATATCACCTTTTTAGATTTCAAAACCAACTTTGTTCTTGCAATTTCATCATTAAGAGATTTGTTAATATCATCATTCGTTAATATCATCTCTGACTCTTCCAAATCCTATAAAATTTATCCCATCCAATAAAATTTGATAATGGACTTCTAAATTTGATGATATGTGTTGTTCAACTTATGAAGACAAATAGTAACAGTAAAAACAGCCATATTGATATTGGTGAAGTCGGATATATTGATCCTCATGAGCGAGATAGTAATAGCATGGCCATAATGATTCATCTCTTGAATCTCCAAAATAAGAGTCCAAAAGCTTGCACAGTGAATTACTGAAAGCTATGAGCACATGAATATCATATAAAACCACAAGTACACGAACCAACAATCTTAAAACTTGTAACTCCAATATCATGCAGGATGCTATGCCATCTAGAGTAGATCAAATGCTCTAGCTCAAGATTCAAAGCAAGCATTAAAATATAAGAAAAAGATACTGCACGGAAAATTTTATGGAGGAGCAAAATCAATTTATTTAAGAAAAAATAGTGTAAGCCAGAAGAAGAGAAAAAGACATCTCATGCTCCCACAAAAGCTGCCCCCCCGGCGAAAGAGACTCATGTTGATTGTACCGGAACGGAACCAGCATCCACCGGAAAACAAAACTTTATATATTGAGCTTAAGGTTTACTGTAAGTTAATATGGGCCAGCACAAAAAATAAAAAAAAATAAAAAAATAATTAAATAATAAATTTCTTGTAGTTCGTGATTTTTTTTTTATCCCACTTCCATCTTCCTCGCCATCTAACGTTCAAATAGCCCCTCCCCTCACACCAAAACCAAATAAAAAAGCAATCAGAAGGCCCTGCACCTATAAATTTACATGAAGGATTCGATGTTCCCTTCACAAGGTATAACGCACATATATCCACACACAGAGAGAGAGACATAGGGAGGGGGTGGGGGGAGAATGGGGAGGAAGCCATGCTGTATAAAAGAGGGGCTCAACAGAGGGGCATGGACTGCTTCTGAAGACGAGATCCTTGTGTCATACATCAAGGCTCATGGAGAAGGCAATTGGAGGAACCTCCCCATAAGAGCTGGTAGAATACAAACTAACCCACATTATGAGATACCTAAAAGCGTTAATGCCTGAGCTTCTCCAAGGCTTGGCACTCCTCTCTCTTCAATGGCAATCTTCTCAGTGACATTCAGATACAATGGTTTGCAGGTTTGAAGCGCTGCGGGAAGAGTTGCCGCTTCCGGTGGCTCAACTATCTGAGGCCTAACATTAAGCGGGGGAACATATCGGAGGAGGAGGAAAAGCTCATCATCATACTCCATAAGCTCCTTGGTAACAGGTCATAAGCTCCCACCTCCTAGCTCAAAATCTCACTCCATATGGGGCATGGAAACCTCCGAGTTCCTAGTTTGCAGGATAAGAAACAATATGACCATGGTTGCGAGCTCTTAACATTGCTAAGATGGTACCTTTTTTTTTTCTCCCACTGAAGAAATCTTTTTCTATTGCTTCGATCGGGGCCATAGATGGTCTCTAATTGCAGGAAGACTGCCAGGGCGAACTGATAATGAAATCAAGAACTACTGGAACACAACACTACGCAAGAAGGTGCATGGCCAGCCAACTCAAAAATCCGAGCAAACCAATTCCATGCCTGAGGCACCATTAACGAACCCAAATGCCACAACCAGTGAACCTGTGGTGCGAACCAAGGCCAGGAGGTGCACCAAGGCCTTCTTTCTTCATGACAAATGCTTGCCATCTCCTCCCAACAGCCAACAACCTCTTGAACTGGCAACCAAGGAGTCTAAAAGTTCCGTTGATACTCCTCAGAGCTATGACTCTCTCAGCGATCATTTGAACGATGGTTTCTTCCTTGCTATAGGTGAGGGAAATCAGAGTGGTGGAAGCACAACGCAAGAAGGAGATGACATCAGCTGGACCATGTCTTTCGATGATGCACACTTGTTCGATGGATCAACACTAATGGATTGGACAGGGATGGATTGCTTTGAGCCCAACTTCACATCTCACCTCATGTCTTCAGATCCTTTTCTTGATTCAGAAGAGGAATGGTTTCAATGGACCTAGAGAGAGAGAGAGAGAAGGGGGTGGGAGCTTCTGTGTTAGAAAGGTCAGTGCAAGGGGTCTAATAAGCTATCAAATTTTGTTTCTGACCATACAAATAAAATCTTTTATGGAGAGATGAGCTCTTAGTCTGCAGCATAAATGTCACAAGTTAGCTGAAGTAGTGCGCAAGATCCTTGTTCCATTCTAAACTGCACAAAAGATATGCAATAAGGTACATATACTGGAGAAAGGAAGGTGAGGTACAGAAAGTTGCAGTAGAAATGTTTCAACCATTCATTTCTGCTTCTCTTTTGCTCCTCTCTTGCCTCCCTATTATGTTTAAGAACAAGAATAGGTTTGTGTTTACAGCATTCGCAAAGGGGACTAAGGTGGTGTTAGATTGTTACCCAGGCTGTCGATGATTAGAGATTTAATTCCTTCCTTTTTCTATAGTTATCTAAATGAATTAATGTCAGCTACAGTCTCTCAGTTCTTTTCCCCAGAGAGAGAGAGAATATAGGTGGGTATGCTACCAACTATTTCATAGAAAAGATGAAAGAATTATTCTTCTGGCTAAAAGTGACCAAAGAAGTATCCAATTCAGATACTAGGGAAAGCACCTGCCAAGGTTCAGAATCTCTTCATAAGAATTTTAAGAATTTAACAAAAAAAGAAAATGGTGAGGCACTCGGCTGCAATATTTATAATTAGTAATTTCCAATATTTGTTTTTGCTGCAAGTATAAAGTCACATGTAGCTCTAACATAGCACAACTTTCAGAACAAAACCTATGGCCAACATAGCCATCAATAAACTCATGGATCATAGTAGAGAAGGGTGATATGTGGCATTTATTAAAGTTCCACTGGATTCTGTCATGTTTTTTCTTTTTTTAGTAACTCCAGATCCATCTGACTTCTTATCAACAACCAAGCATGCCAATGAGGGCCAATTAGGATTCTTGGATATTCTTCAAGCCTTCTTCCAACAAGAGAATCAATTATTAATTACCCCAAAGGAGGGCGAGGGGAAGAGGGGGGAGAGAATCTATGGGTATCCAAGAGAAGGGGGTTGGGGAGAAGAGAAAGAGAGAGAGAGAGAGATCCCAAAAATGCTTGATACAAACCACAATTGCAACTAAACAATGAATGCTTGCATCTAGAAAGGAGAATGACGATGATGACATATATATTAAAGTTAAAAGCTATGAAAAGATTGCATGTAAGAACTATTTTAAAAAGGGGAAAAACTTGCCACCTTGACAGTTTTGCATCACATTAGGGTATGGAAGATGAGATTGCTTCATAAATTAATATCCGATCTTACAAAATATGAGTTACCATACCTTATTTGATAGGAGATATATTATTTTTATAGTTGTGATCTCTATGTTTATTAATTTATTAATTTTTTGATATCATTGTTTATGGGCCATCTTTGGATTCTGTATTCAATATTTTAAAATATTAGACACAATGTGTTCCTAAAAATATTTTAACATATGTATGTATGTATGTATGTATCAGAGACAATCCAACTAGAGATATTGCATTCTCCTTCAATGTCATTCTACTTTTAAAAGTGAAGGAAAGCTGTTCGTATTATAAGCTTTAGGAGATCATGTTACCAGAGAAGCTAAACTTAATAAAACTAGTACTTGGCACATGCATCATGCATTTCAAGAGAAGGGATGGGAGAGACGTGAAAAGAAGAAGAGCCAAGATATATATGCGAGTTGATGTGAGGCCGCCTTTGTTTGTATCCATAAGATGGAGACAACGAAGCGACTGCGGTGGGCCACATTCATTCAACTTTGGCTCCTTATGAGAAGTAGCAGCTGAGAAATAATTGCAAAATTAGAGTTGAACCTACGATGGAGTCCAAACCCCCGAGTCTTCCTTACAGTAATAGATACAAATCAACATTTCAGTCATCAGTCATAAAAGAGTTTTCTAGCAGACAACTCAACCAATGGTAATTATCAAAACAGCTTATTGATCTTATGATCTTAGCAAGATTTGTTATGATCTGATTTTGTCACACTCTCTACCTTTCTCAATATCAACTTCGACAGTAATGTATAAAATGGAGGACATTGTGGTCGAGCAGGATTTATCATTCAGGATCACATATCTTCCTTTGTAGCAGCAAGTGGAACGGAACTGCTGGTCGAATTAAGAGCTGCGTAGAAAGGATTGGTATATATTATTGCTGTTTAATAGGCCAACAATCTAATCCTGGGAGAGGACTCTAAAATAGTTATATCATGGATCGGCAATAAGGCAAACCGTCAGAATGTTAGTCACCTCTTGTTGATGTATGTTTGGATTTGTGGCAAGGCGTATCTATTAAAAGGCAAATAGTGCTGCCAACTCTATGGTCGGCGACTTAAACGAGAATAAGCTTAACTGCTACCAGAACACCTAAAGGAAATTGGAAGGAATGATAAGAGGATATGTGTATACACTAGAGCTTTGTAGAAGTAACCGATTAAACAAAAAAAAAAAAAGAGAGATGTAAGGAATCCCAAATAACTTATATTATATAATATTTCTTTCTAGCAAGAAAATAGCAGTAGGTAATGAGGACATAATAGAGGTTAACTCTATCTCAATTACTGTGAGCCTTCCAAATATAGCAAAAGCGAGATTTTGACTCAAGTTTTTGATACAAATAGTAGATTTTATTAACTTGGAATGCTAAAATCTATCTGCAAATCTTTTTGGTCGTGCAACTCTAAATTAATTTCATATTATAAAAAAAAAATCATGCCGATTTTCAGTCATTGCATCAAAAGCTCTCACAAACTCAAATTGTAACAACTTGCTACAATTTTGTACCATCAGTTGAACTCGGAGAGGCTTGCACGCTACCACAAGATCAAGGACTGCCCAAGAAAACTTTTCATCTATTAAGTTCGCTGGCCACATTTATTCAAGGATAGTTTAATTTAACCGCCCAAGAAAAAAAAAAACAACTTGATACCAGTTTGGATATAAGTTAATGAACTTGTGAGGTTGGAATCCAAAATCTTTTTGGTTACAGTGCATTCATCCAAGTTAAAAAAAATCGATGGCACATGGATTTCCCATCAGTCCATCAATATATAATTGCTATCAATGCCCACGTTTTAGTGACCCAAATGGAGATTCCAAGTTTACCGCTTCAAGGTTACAGATATTTTTATTAGATCCTCCTATTGTACTCGAGTGACCCAATTCTCCCCTTTTTTTTTTATCTACTCGATTTTTCTTCCGACTTCAACCCAAACAGATAAAATAACGTGACGGAGAATTCTAAGTCTTGGCCTCTCGTACTAGCATTAGGTATATGTACGTGAGAAGCAGCAACAAGAACTGATGTGATTTTAAAATCTTTCAAAGTAGAGACTAGGTGATACGTAGCCTTATTTATTTTCTTTTAAAAAAGTGGTGTTGGGCATTAGAATAATAATGAGGTTGCTTCATTGTCTTCTGAAAATTATATTTTTAATATATAGGGGATTAGAATGCAAACATCTTACCTTTTTTTTTCCTGATCCCATAATGATGAAAATCTCGTGCACTTATTCAAAAAAAATAATATTATATTTTGGTTATTAATTTTTTTCTTCTTCCAAATGAGAAGACTGGCAAGAATATGAAAATATTTTTTTTTTTTTGGTATTGAGAGGAGTACGCAATGCATTCACTTAAATTCATAATTGGATTTTTTTTAGCTTATTGTATATGGATATTACACATAAACTATCAAATGAATAATCAATTACACATTAATCATAGTTCTCATAATTAAAAAAGAAAAAGAAAATCAATCTATAAACCTCATCAGCATGTTCTAGTCTCTTTTTGGTTCAACAACTCTCCACTTCATAAATTATAGGAGATAAAATTTAACCATTGCCCATTTACTCAATAACCACAAATCATCACGAGGACTGGTTGTTGGCATCCAAGTATCCCTGTGTGAAATCTAAAGAATTTAATTAGATGGACCTGTTCCTAGTTTGACCATCGTTGTTCGAAAGAGACCTCATGAAATGAAGACAACAAAGCACTCATTATTTTGCCAAGTCCAGCACCGATTATTTCGACAAGTAGGTGACAACGTGCATGTGCATTCAGACTTAACGTGCTTCAGGATCCTATATGGCTAAAGAAAAAAGGAGCGGCTTTAACCACCTTTTTAGGAAAGAAATTATTATCTATACTGCATGGACCATAGTCGTACATGTAACCAAACCCTGACCGCTAATAACCACGACTTGACTTGGTGTATGCACGGCCACGTATGCAACATAGTGTAGGCAATAATTTCTCCCTTTCTAGGTATATGCTTCCAAATTCAAATAATGTTCAGCTAAATGGTGCCTTGTGGTCCAGATTGATGCACAAAACATTTCTCACTAATTTCCTTTTCCTAATTCTAAAAATAGATAATATCTTTTCATTTTTGATGCAAATATATTTAGTATTATCGATTATTTTAGAAAATTAAGGTTACAGTCTGATGATGATAGGGATGGTGATTGCGGTGGTGGTGGTGTGTATTAACAAACCAAATTTTCTTGTTTTTTTTGAATGGTGAAAGCAAGAAAATCTAGGTCTCAATCTTTCGAACTGAATTTAAAATTAGAAAACCGGCAGTAAATTTTTTTTAAAAAAAATGGTGATGCCAACAATGGCCTAAGCTTATTTATTGGAATTTTCAAATATGAACTCCATGAAACGTATGGATGGCTTTGAGTTCAAGTTTGATTGGGATCCAGCACTTGGGACGGTATGCCCTACTCAAGTTAAGGAATCTATTGCATCGATTGCTAGCGTGATCCTAGGAGAGCCCTGTGCTCCAAAGATCGAAATTTAGCTCAAATTACCCTAGAATTCACGCAATAAGCCCAAGCCGAGCAGCAAAAAGGCTACCAGCCAATCTTAGTAAAAATAATTAAAGAAAAATCATGTTCCAATTCTCAAACTTATAAGCATTATCAAATATTTTTAAAAAACAAGAAAGAAAAAAAGACAGCAGATATATTTTTATATTTAACAATATTTATCTTGCAATTATAACAGTGCTTACCTGTACGATACATTATAGGTCTATGTAGGATGGTTCCCGAGCCAACCAAAGCCACATCGAGATCTCGAGCCGAGCTCCTAGTGTGCACTTCCAGTCCGCGCATCCTTGGAGACCAGGACATTGGCTAGTGCCTCCTAGTCTGTGCTCCATGTCCGCGCATCCTTGGAGATCAAGATGTGAGTCTCTGGAGACTGGAACGTGCGACCTCCAACTAGAGCTAAGCCGAGCTCCCGAGACAAGTTCCCAGCCTGCGCTCCCAGTCTGCCCATCCTCAGAGATTAAAACATGAGTCTTTGGAGACCGAGACGCGCAACCTCCAACCGGAGCCATGCCAAGCTCCCAAGTCGAGCTTCCAATCTGCACTCCCAATCCGCACATCCTTGAAGATCATGATACGAGTCTTTGGAGATTAGGATATGTATTCGCCAACTGAAGCCATGTCGAACCTCCAAGCCGAGCTCCCATGCCAAGCACTCCAAGCTAGACACTCCAGGGCTAACAATTCAGGAAGATCACTCTACTCTGATGCTTTTTATTTCTCTTGTTATTTCATACTGTTGTTCCAAAGCACTATCTGACTTAAGCATCGGAGAAGGCTTGGCCGAAACCACCCTGGCAGGCCTTTCTCTTTTCTTTGTGTGTAGATCCGTGACTCTTCACGGTAGTTGGTGTTCCGCCTTCTACCACCATGAACCGAGCTAGTTGATTTGCACCATCCATATCTCCAGATTATCAAAACATGGTTAGGCAGGGTTTGGGCATCAACAATACTCAACAATGGACCCAAAATTAATTAACCACCAGATCATAATCAGGCGTCCGTTACACTGTTTTGACATGTTGGGACTTTTTTTTCAAATAATTGGACGTGTCCAAGATATTATTCCGTAATGACCTAATTATGAATCCCACCTGCATAATTTTAAAATATATTACCTTAATAAATTGGATAGGGGAAGAAAACCCTTGAATGTATAGATACAGTCAACAACTTATCCAACCAAATAGCCGCTTGAATACCCTGATAAACTTTTGATTCTAATGTATCATCGAGTTTTACACAAGATATTTCACAACCCTGAGCATCAAAACTAGCCTGACCTGTCTGCCAAGCAACCAACCAGTAACTTCTCTTGGAAAAATATGGCGATCTTTACAATAGAACGGTTACTCTTAAGCACGATACTTGTTATTCCACCAAGCTCCATTTTTCCAAGAAGATTTCCTGTTATGACTTTTAAGAAATGGAAATTGATTGTTTCAGAATGTTTCCATTCGCATGTCCTCGAAACTGCCTCTGAATTTTAAAAGGTTTGCAAAAATGATTCTGTTACAATATGTTAACAATGTTTACAAGTAAGATGGTTGACTAGATTATTTAAGTAGAAGTATTGAGTTAGTCAACTGATTTCACAAGATTAACCAAATCATTTGAACTGCTTTGATATATTTATTGGAAGTAAACCCATCCTGGTCGGCTGCATCCAGTATTCAGAAAATCTACCCCCAAATAGGCTGCAAGCAGGTAGATTCTATCAGGGATTGTCAAACCCAAAATCCAGTCCATATTTGAATCGAATCAAGAATTAAATGCAAGCCTAATCTATTTCCATTCAGGTCAAGTTGGGTTATCTTTAATATTGCTTTATTGATTCATTGGGATTTTCAAGCCAAATCAGATCAAAAGATAATCCAAGCATAAACCATAAAAACATGCATAAATTGGTTGCTTGTATCAGATCAACAAATAGAGAATTGGTCCTGGGTCAGTTTGGATTAGTTCAAATATGGACCGGGCTACTTGGTATTCTCTATAGTATCCACATGACAGGTCTTTTGATCCATGTTTGATTTAAATACATTTGATTTGGACTGAATTGCGTTATTTTTGGCCCAGTTCTGAATCAGAAGCAGATCAATGCGATCTGCTTGCAGTAACCTGTTCTTAAAACTTGTTTCATTAGTCATGCCAACCAAGAAACAAGTGCACAACTTTTCCCACATATAACTTTCTGAATCTTTGCTCTTTTTTCATAATATTCAGATGCTATGGAAACAGCTTTCACAAAACTGCCTATCAGAACAGCCCCCTACCCCCACCCTGTTTTAACTACCAAGGGATGCATCAAATAGATTGACTAAATCTCGTAAGGAACACAAGAACCAAAGATCACACAATCACATCATACTAAGAAATTGACGTAGAGTAGTTCGGCCAGCAAACATGTCAAAACAGACCAGGACATGCTTGACCCCAAACCGACACAATTTGATGTTGTGTCTGGATTTGAACCTGGACCCAACACAATAGCCAATATGGTTGGGCCATCAAAAATATTTTAGACCCAGCGGGTTGTTCAGGTCAAGGTCGAATATGACCTGGACCCAACCTGAAATATTCAGGTCTTGACCGAGACCTGACAAGATCGGGCCTGCAGTTCGGATCTACCGCTAGCAGCTTAGTAAGGCTCATCTCTGGTCATAATCATAAATATACAAATAACATAATCCTAACTTGTATTCCACAAACATATCCGGTTATAAATAAGGAGAAACAACTTATAGGGAGCATGACACATTATTATAGTTCCTTGATAGCATCAAAATATATGAAAAAGTAAAATAGATCAGCAAGAAGCATGAATCCAATATCTGAATTCACAAAAGCAAATTGTGTTCCATTAAAAGATACTGTTAGACATATGAACTTGGAATTGACAGAAAGGGGAAACTGAGCTTCAAAAGCACATGTTATCAAAAGTCTATAAAGTATACATGCTCTTAGTGTGCCAAAAAAGAATTTACATAAAACAGAACTAAAATTCACATATTCTCTATAAGGGCCTATCAAATAGATATGGTACAAAAATTCTATCAGCATAGTCCAATAGCTAAGCTCTAGAAATATCATAACCAATAAAATCAAAATTAGATGAAGTTGTTCAAAAATTCTGAGAACAACAGTTTAACAACTTCTTGTTCAGCCTTCTCAAACAGGGATGCTGCTCTAACACTAATACAGTGACAGAAGGCGCCAGTGAAATTTTTCATAACCAGTTATAGACAAAGTAAAACTAAAATTAGAATCCAATAACCAAATGATGTATTGTTTTAAATATTTTAATCAACAGGAAATACTGTTGAAAAAAAAAACTTAAATGCGCACGCGGCCAAAATCTCGGGCCACGTGCGCGTTTGAGAAAAAGGTAACCCCAGCGGGCATTACGCGTTTGAAAACGCGTCCGCAAAAGACCATTTTACCCTTGTAAAAACCCCTATTTAAACCCCTTGATTTCATCTATTTGGGTGGACGAAAAATTTGAGAAAAATAGTGAAAAAATTCTTCTTCCTCTTAGCCACTTCCAATTTTTGTTTTTACATTTTTATTTAGTTTATTTTGTTCTTTTCATTCTGTTCTTTGCTGGATCTGCAAATCCGATCGGGTTCGTTTTGACTTCTTCCAAGACGTGCCGAAGAAGAAGTTGTAGGATCGTCGTATCTCAGAGGAGGATTGCCGGAAGACCCGTACGTGGGGGCAAATACTTCTTTGGAACAGCGTCTACGCGCTTCGACCTGCCTTCAATCAGGCTACTTTCTTCTACCTTTATTTTTAATTTAATATTAGTAGA
>JAOXJJ010001237.1:0-10702 GCA_025769935.1 Phoenix roebelenii
CTCAATCATGACGGTAACCCGTTCGCCCCGTCGCATCACAGGTACACCTGTACCCCTCTATAAAAGAAAAATCCCTCGCCCTTAGAAGGGGCTGGACTTCGAAACTCTAGAGGATACTTTCTCTCCTTCTACATATTAGCCCCTTCTGACTTAAGCATCGGAGGGCCGGCACCGGGAACCCCGGCCACCGGCTTCTTGCAGGTCCTCGGGAGGACGCCGCTCGCCGACGGATCACCACCTGTCATTTCACTCCGGAGCTCCTCCCTCTCAGCTGAGTGGTCACCCCCGGGTCCAATTTCCAGCAACATAATGTATGCATGCTAGGCCAAGGGAAGAATGAGTATATCAAAATTAAACCGATTAAGATTTGAGATCATTTCCAAGATTAATCCACACATAATACTTTAATACTCGAATTACTTTCAAGTTAAACATGTTAGCCAGACTCATGAATTTACAAATAACGAGTGTTTTGTTGGTTGATCAAGTATATTTCTTTCTTTTTTTTCTTTTTTATGAGCATTGATCATCTCTATTTAAAAAAAAAATATTTGTGTTTTTAATACTATAGATAAATTTGTGAATTAAATTTTGTATCCAAACCTGATATGAAAAGGATTTTATTTTGATTTAGACCTAATACACCTTGGAACCAACCTCTGCCAATAAAGCAAACCCACCAATGAAAGTTCACTACCTAGCCACAGGCTGACCATTCAAAGCTTACCATGTGGCTGGCCCAAAAGGCATACGAAAAATTCTCTATATTTTAAACTTTTTTCTTAGTTGGTGACAACTCCATTGTGATCATGAACTGTTTCCTTATAAATGGGATACTCGAGCAAATCTTGTGAGCAAAAAATGTGGGTGAGACTCAAAGGCGAGATATGCAATTTGTTGCCTTTTCAACCAACGTATAGCTTCAAACTACTCGACGATAGGCTCCGATCTTTACCTATATATTACATTTTTGGAGGCTCTCCAGATAAGTTCTCTTTCAATTCTCTTGCATTACCTCTCTGCCCTTCTCAAGACTCCTCATGTTTATTGAGAGTTGTATTTGGCTTAGGCATCAGAGATCTCTTGATGGACACAGTCCAGTAGATGGACCTCTTTATTTTTTCTATTTCAGGTCTGATCAAACATTAGAGCGTCACCTGAAACCATTCTTCCATCATCCAACGTCGAACTATGGTTGCTCGACATCGAGATCACCGCCGATTGAGCGTAGTGGCATGCAGCGATCCCATCCGATCTCTTCGATCCAGACTATTCATTTTAAAGGGCTGATTTTGATGATGCAAAATATTGAAGTCAAAAGTTACTAATCTATTGCTTTGAGTTTAATCGATTAATTTCAGAAAGCAAAGAGAAAAGCCTTCAGCTACTCTTAGAAGAAAATCTTTTATCTGAAGCTCCACATCAAGAAACTAAACTTCAAGAAGGCCATGAAAATATTCCTTGAAAGCTCACATACAAGCACAAAAAATTTTATCCTGAGCTTTCTTAAGAGTCGACCCCAAGCTTGCAATGAGTTGCCTCCGGCACACTGTCGCTGACTGATATGCCTTTACGATCCAACTTCAGCAGATTGCAAGTCTACCTCAAAACAGTCTCAGAAGACATTAGAAAGCCAAAAAAATATTGCATTTATGAGTCGATCCATGAAGAACACGAGCTGACTCCAGCTTAGCAAAAGTCGACCTTAGACAATAGTGAATCAACCCCTAAATGGCCACAGAGAAAAGACAAAAAGCTGAAAAAATTATCGCATTGGCAAGTCAACCCATAGAATTCATGAGCCGACTTCAATTAAACTAAAGTCGACTCCAAAAATAGATGAGCCGACCTTAGAATGGCCATAATGAAAAGAAATAAAGTAGACCCAAGGACTATCCTATAATTGAAATTAAATGGGTTTACAGAAACAAATTAAATGAAGATGGAATCATAATAAGAAATAAAGCCCCATTCGTTACTAAAGGATATAACCAAAAGTATTGATTTTGATTAAACTTTTGCACTTATAACAAAACTAGAAACTATCAGTTTATTACTTGCATTTGCTTGCTACATAAATTTTAAATTATTTCAAATGAATATTAAAAGTGCCTTTCTGAATGATTTTATAGTTGTAAAAGTTTATATGGAACAACCGCCTGATTTTGAAAATTATAAATTTCTAAATTATGTATTTAAATTAAATAAGGCTTTGTATGGTTTAAAGTGAGCTCCTAGAGCTCGATATAAAAGATTAAATAATTTTTCAAGAGAAAATACGGATAAAAATTTATTTATAAAAAAAATAATGACACATTAATTGTACAAATTTATGTTGATAATATTATATTTGGTGCAACTAATAAAGTTTTACGTCAAAATTTTGCTAAGTTCATGTAGAAAGAATTTAAGATGAGCATGGTGGGTAAACTTATATTCTTTTTGGGTCTCTAAATCAAGCAAATAAGAGATAGGATCTTCATTAGCCAAAGAAAGTGCAAGAGAAATTTTAAAAAATTTGGCATGGAGAATGCAAAACATATTATTACCCCCTATGAACCCTCTTGTAAGTTAGATAAAGATAAACATAGTAAAAGCATGGATTTAAAACTTTATAGAGACATAATAGGATCTCTATTATATTTTACTATAAGTAGACCTGATATCATGTTTAGTATTTGCATTTATGCTAGATATCAATCTAATCGTAAAAATTCACACTTAACTGCAGTTAAAAGAATATTAAGATATTTAAATAGAACACAAAATATAGGTTTATGGTATTTTAAACAATCTTTATTAAACCTAATTGAATATTTAGATGCTGATTTTGCTAGTTGTAAAATTGATATAAAAAGCACTAGTAAAACTTGCCAATTCTTATAAGTTAACTTAATCTTCTAGTTTAGCAAGAATCAAAATTTTGTAGCTTTATCTATAACTGAAGCTGAATACAAAGTAATCAAAAGTTGTTGCGCTCAAATCTTATGGGTTAAGCAACAACTTGAGGATTATGGCATTGAACTTGATAAAATACCCATAAAGTGTGATAATACAAGTATATTAATTTAACTAAAAATTTAATTTAGCACTTAAGAACTAAGCATATTGAAATAAGACATCATTTCATAAGAAATCATATGCAAAACAATGATATAATGATTGAATTTGTGTGTTCTAAAAATCAATTGGCTAACATCTTTACAAAACCTTTAATGAAGAAAAAATTTGTATGATTAGAAGTGAGTTAGGAGTTTGTGATCCTTTCTGTTGAATTCCTTTAGTTAAACTCTTGTTTATCTATTTGAATCAATTTAATCTCAATTGTATTTCATTAGAAATCTTGAATTCATTTCTCTTGTGAGCTGACTCTAGATAATGAAGAGCCGACCCCTAGGATTAAGGGGGAGCCTTGAATCGACTCGAGAGCTAACTCAAAGCTCTGCAAGCTGTAGGGAGCCGACTCGTACCCTATGACGAGTCGACTCATATATGGCGGTCAACCTCCCAGGTTGACACTTGGATGCTCTGCTCTCATTAATCGAAGCCGACTTTTCTCTTTTCTCTCTTCATCGCTTCAAATTTTTTCTTCTCCTCAGTGATTTTCTCTGCAAATTTCCTTCATCTTTTCTTGGATTTTTTTTTGCTCTCTTTCCATCACCTAAGCATCTTGCCTTTAATCTCTCAACCCAAAGTAAGATGCTTCCTCAGAGAAGAAAAAGGTCTGAAATAGAACAAGGCAAGATGAATGACCAAGGAAAGTCTCCAATTGAGCGACGAAAAGAGGATCTCTCTTTTCTTCTCCTCATGTTAGCCTATTTTGCAAGGATTCCAAGCACGATCCCCTCTCCACTCAAAAAATTGCTTCTAGAAGGAACATCGTCTTTCAATTTTTGGAGAACAATGGCTTCACAATTGGAGAGTTTATCAGAAACTAAGGCTGCGAGAACTTCTGCAAACTCAAGAGACCCATCTACCTAGACCTAATCTGAGAGTTCTATCAAAATTTTAGGTTTGGATTAGGAAGCATCTCCTCTGTGGTAAGAAATGTGGATTTTGAATTAAATGAATATGTCCTCGAGCGAGTCCTTTAGATGCCCAACCAAGGTAGTCTTGTGGACAAGTTTGAGGATCAGCTGAGCACCTTGCAATGCATTTTGGGAAAAGAAGTTAATAAAAATGCTAGAATTGAAGGAAGCCAACTAAATATGGAGATGAGGTTGCTGCATCATATAATCAATATGGTATTTTATCCGAAGTCTGGGATATTTGAAATTGTTTCTGAAAGAAAACTGTATATCATGTTCCACATCATCAAAGATGCATGGCTCCACTACCTTCCCAACCAAGGTAGTCTTCCGGCTCTGATAATACAAAGGATGCATGAAGGTTTTTCAAGCACAAAGGCTCCACTACCTTACAATTTAATGCTTATAGAAGTCTTTAGAAATTTTAGTGTAAACCTATTGGGTGAAACAACTAGTGAGGTCACATTTTCTGATGCTTAGAACGATCATTCTCTGCACCGCATGGAATATAAAAAGAAAAATGGTCGTTGGGTGAGAACCAAAGGAGCAACAAGAATTGGAGGAAGAAAGTAGAGAAGAAACACAGAAGCAACCTGCTGTAGAAGAACAACACTCTGATATTCCATCTGCAAATAGATATCAACATATTTATATTCGGCTGTATGAAGATGAACTGAAGATAATCTTTGAACAAGTAGCTACAATCCTTCTAGCAACTAGGATTTATGAACTAGGAGAGATAGCTCAAGATATCCTCAAGCTACAACTACATCTGAATTGACTCAGTTAATGACAGAGCAAAATGCAAAATTGTCTTTAATTCAAAACTCTATCTCAAATCCGAATGAAAATGGGGTATTTTTGGAAGAAGAGATTAATCATGGCAAAATAGGTTAAGCCTCATATAAAGATAATGTGTGGATTTTAGAGCTTGCAGTAGAAACTGGAGAAGAAACACAGAAGCAACCTGCTGTAGAAGAACAAGACTTTGATATTCCATCTGCAAATAGATATCAACATATTTATATTCGGCTGTATGAAGATGAACTGAAGATAACCTTTGAACAAGTAGCTACAATCCTTCTAGCAACTAGGATTTATGAACTAGGAGATAGCTCAAGGGATCCTCAAGCTACATCTACATCTGAATTTACTCCGTTAATGACAAAGCAAAATGCAAAATTGTCTTTAATTCAAAACTCTATCTCAAATCCGAATGAAAATGGGGTATTTTTGGAAGAAGTGATTAATCATGGCAAAATAGGTTAAGCCTCATATAAAGATAATGTGTGGATTTTAGAGCTTGCAGTAGAAACTGGAAGACTCAGAGGAAGAATTGTGTCTGGAATCTAGCAATTGGGAGAAGAGATTCAAGGCACCTTTAATGTTGTTTCATTTGGGTGATGTCTTTTCTTCGGGCTATAGGGAGATTGGTTGGGCAACTTGAAAACACCTCCTCTATCTCTAGAGCCTCCACCTCTGCCAAACCCTCTGCACAACCTAGCTAGTCAACCTTTTTCATCTAAACCCTTTCAATTGTTCGCCAATACTGGACCCTCTAGTAAAACTAGGACTCGCCGAGCTGATACATCTTCTAGCACACCAATTCACTTTAATGTCTCCTCTTCTTCTAATGAAGACCAGACATCATTTCATGTCATCCTTGATTAATGTTTAAGCTTGTTGCTTGTAATTTGTTCCTACTTTGTCTTGTACTTGAACTCTTTTACTAAATAAAATTTACAGTTTAAGTTCAAGTGAAACGTGCATGGATTTTTTTTTTAATGAATATATATTGTTTAAATTCAATTGCTTATCTATCTTTTTATATGGCATGCTACAATAAAAAAAAATTGTCTGAATGTTTAAATATTTCTCAATGTTTATCATACTTATCTTGTAAAATGCTTTTTATCTTATGTGCCCTCCTTATTAATAATGACAGAAAGAGGGAGAAAGAGAAATGAGAAAGATGGAAATGATAAAAGCTTAAAAAGGCAAACAAGAGAAGCGAGAGTAAGTTAATATAGAATCCCTACAATTGGTAATATGAAATTCTTCTTAAATAGTCTTATTAGTACATCAAAAAGGGGAAGAATTATTCATATTTCAGCTAAAGTTAACTTTAATCGGCATAAAGAGTGAATGGTGTTAAGCATACATAAACTCAATCTTCACTCTCTAAATTCTGTAAACTTAAATTCAAATGTTATTCATGATCAATCCTTCTATCTGAATTTTGCAAATATATATTGTTCTAAATATGTTATCATTGTTTACATCATTTTTTTTAGAACTCAAGGATTTTGTCATCATCAAAAATGGGAAGATAGTTGATCTTGAAGGATTGATTTTAATTATATAAAATATTTGAGTCAAAAAGTTGATTAATTTATTACTTTGAGTTTAATTAATTAATTTCAGAAAACAAGGAAAAAAGCCTTTAATTACTCTTAGAAGAAGATCTTTTATCTGAAGCTCCACATCAAGAAGCTGAACTTAAAAAAGGTCATAAAAATATTTATTGGAAGCTCACATACAAGTATAAAAAATTTCATCTTGAGATACCTCAAGAGTCGACCCTAAACTTGCAACGAGTTAACTCGGACATACTATTGCTGACTGATATGCCTTTACGAGCCGACTCTAGCAGATCGCGAGTCGACCCTAAAATAGTCTCAGCAGACAGACAAAAAATCAAAAAAATTATCGCATTGATGAGTTGATCCATGAAGAACACGAGCTGACTCCAACTTAGCAAAAGTTGACCCTAGACAAAAGCGAGTCGACCCCTAAATAGCCATAGAAAAAGATAGAGAGCTAAAAAAATTATCACATTGGCGAGTTGACCCATTGAATTTATGAGCCGACTCTAGTCAAACTAAAGTTGACCCTAGAAAAAGACTACTCGATCTAGTCGACACCTTCGCATCCGATAATAGTAATAACTAGTTTTTTTTGTGAATCAGAATAACTATTTTCATCTCACAACGGCAACAAGTCAACCCCAATCATCTGATGAGTCGACTTCTGAATCGAAAGAGTCGACTCTACAATTGCCATAGAAGAAAGACAAAGCGTAGCAAAAATAGAAGCAAGCTCGAGACGTCTCCTAAAGATCATGACTCGACTTCTAAAAATTTGAAGTTGACCCAGAAAATGGTGAGTCGACACCTCTGTATCCAACAACAGTAACGACTAGTTTTTCTGTGAATTAGAATGACTGTTTTTATCTCACAACGGCTCTATTAACTATCTAATGACTAGAAAAGTATTCCAACCATCTCCAAAGAGTATAAATATATAAAAATACTAAAGAAAAAAGAGAGCTCAAGCACTACAAAAAAAAATCTACCTGAGCAAGAAAGAGAAAGCAGAAAGAAAGCCTCAAAGAAAATATCATTCAAGAGTTTTCATTGTGAGCTGAAAAATTGCATCTTCAATATTTGCGAAGTTGGTAAAGCGCTTTCAAAAGCATTCAAAGCGAACCAACAGAGTCAAACTCCATTTATTGTTTTGTATTAATTATTTAGGAGTTGTACTTTACAGTACTTCAATTCTTTCTATTATTTGCTTTAACAAGTTTTAGAAATTGAAACTTAAAAAAAAAGGTCCATCCAAACCTGAAATTGGATTGTAAAGATTTTGATTAATTGCCTGAAGAATCAACTACGTTGATTGTGAACCTGAAAAATAATTGGTGCAGGTTTTAGTTAATTTTTTGAAAAAATCAACTGGATTGATTATAAATCTAAAAAATAAATGGTTGAAGGTTTTTGTTGATTATCTAAAAAAAATAATTGGATTTGGTTATAAGCTCAAAAAATAAATGTGTTGTAATCTGGATTATAGATTATAGTAAAATTCTCAAGAATTTTTTTTTGAAAAGTAGACATAAAATTGGCACCAAACCATTATAAATTTATGAATATTTGTATTGCATATTTTACTTATGTCATTTTTTTGCTTATTTACTTGAGTACTCTTTTGCTTAAATCAATGTTCATCGATTAAGTATTTAATTTTGCTGCATTTAGTTAAAATTTTTGAAAAATCTAATTTACCCCCATTCTACATAGCGGGCAACAAGACAGTAGACAAGCCAAAATCTTTGACGACCCCATCAACTCGGCACTTGGATCGGGCTGATTTTCAAAGGCAATAGGAACTATTTTTGAATATACAACCAAACTTCTTGCACCTCTAGCTTGATAGGTCTTCTACCCTTTCTAGGTCTAGTTTCATTGTTTTCTTGGTGTCTTTCTCTTTATTAGTTTTAGATTTCTTGGGTTCATACAAGTAGTTAAGACTCGCATAAGGCAAGCACATATCTGAGACATAAGCTAGAAGAGCATAGAGGAGCGAGGAGCTAAACCCTACTAAGTGGAAAATTTTATACTTCTTTTCCCTTGAAAAATGCTACAACAACGAGGAAGCGCTTTTTCCTAGCTCTGAAAGTTTCTTCGTCACCAATCCTTCCCAGTTGCAGCAACGCGTACGAACACCCACCCCATATGCCCATTTGGTACGATTAACTTCGTTCGAAACATCACCACTTGGTAGCGGCCAGCACTCGAAGCTATGCCGAGGGGATGGACTGACAAGTTCGGCGTCTTATCCCTTTAAGGCTTAAAACACAAGGTTTTTGGTTGAGAGCTTAAAGGAAGGGTGCAACGAATTGTCATTCATATCAACTTCTTTGTGATTGAAATCGAAACTTAATTGCTTAGGCCCTGTCTCGAGAACTTTTAAAAATACAACCGTTGAAAAATAAAAATATTTAAAATAATATTTTTATAAAAAACTATTTGCTATTTGATAACTATATTTCTAAAGTATAATAGCACTTTAACATATATTTGGCAAACAAACTGCAAAAATATAACAAAATTACTATAAAAAATATTGCATAGAATTATACAATAGAGTATTATACAAAATGAAGCTTCTCTCAAAAAACTATTTTTAGCTTTTTGAAAAAGCTAAAACAGCTCCTCAAAATTTTTACGAAGCACTCTTTTTCATCCAAAAGTACTTTTGAAGGATCAGAAAGTACTATTTGGCCTACTAAAAACTCCCCCACACGGAGCCTTAGAGAGAATACGAAAAAGCCTAAAGATCTATTTAGCAACAAATTTATTTTTTATTTTTATTTTTTTAAAAAATAAAATCATAAAAAATATATGTACATATTATTGTTTTATATTTTATTTTTAAAAGCTATTTTTATTATTCTTAAAAAATAAAAATAAGACATCCTTGCCTTCAATATTTTTATAAATAAATAATTATATTTATTTACCACTACCTCCCCAACCGTTGTCCCCAGTGATGTACATGCTACCATCACCACCAATATAGATAGTAAAATTCACTTCAAATTCGATCACAACAGATATAATTCGTCATAATTTTTTTTAGATAAAAAAATAATTTTTATGCATAAAATAACTTTTATGGCTGTTTCTTTCCACCCATCCACCCCATGTCGTCTAATTTTATCCAGCGCATCCCGATCAACATCAGCATGAAAAAGGTACGAGTAATGGCTGCCTGTCTTGTCGACCAAAATATCAAGAGGACAAGTAACAGCTTTCCCAGCTCGGCGGTATCCTCATCTTTCTCTATTTTACAAGTAACGGCTTTCCCAGCTCGGTGCTATCCTCATCTTCCTCTATTCTTATTTTCTTAATTAGAGCTTTCTTTTTTTTTTCTTTTTCGCTAAAAAAAAATAGGACGGGGAGGATTGGGGCAAACCCCACCCCCTTCTTTCATCAAAAAATATTCAATGCGAATCGCAAGTTTCCACATACCCTCTTAACCCGTGAAAAATTCTACTAGATCATCCACGTGTGAGTACGTCACTCCAATACCACTTCAATACTAATGAAAGAAAAATATATCCACAGAACTATCCGGACATGGAACATGCAGTCTTCTGATTTAATTGACACCCGCACATTTCGAATCTAGACAACTCAGTTGGAATTCAAGCCTCCTTATCAAGCTACCACCTTTAGAGCTTTCTTCTAGTAAAGATTTTTGGTTGCCAAATATGGTAAAGAATTGTATGAAAACTTTTACTGAATACCTCAAAATCATTCAAAATTTGCTCTTTGCCTTCCAACTACTAGAGCTTATTAGATGCTAGCCTACAACTCCAAATGGAATTGTAGACTAATAAGGCATGTAAGGTCACGAGCGCCATACACAAAAGAGGAAGGATGATAAACGGCACAAAGTCTGACATTAAAATTATCTCACCCAACATATATTTAGAAAACCTTATTAAGCATGCCTACATATGGCTAGGGGTGCAAATGGGTCGGGTCGGATCCCGAGTAACCCCGACCTGACCCAGTTTTTTGTTCGGGTCTTAATTTTGGACCCAGACCCGATCCGGTTGAACATCGGGTCGGGTCGGATCGGATCCGAGTCGGGTTCGGATCGGGTTCGGGTCCGAATCGAATCCATTTTTTGTGCTTTTGGGAAAGAATTTTGAACAAATCTAATTTGGCTATATCATAACTACGTGGTGCTGGGTGACCCATGACTTGAAAGACTTGCAATTGACCCCCAATTAGAACAGATGAACCGTGACGAACTAAGTAAGTCCGTCTACATGCCAAATTTCATATCACACTATTTTTTATCTATATGACTGATTGGACGGA
>JAOXJJ010001237.1:15530-45604 GCA_025769935.1 Phoenix roebelenii
ATGTATATTATTCCCTTTAAGATTTTTCATTAATTGAATTTATAGATTTGCTTGTTTATTTAGATATTATATTGCTATCAGATCATACTGGAGAGCAACTCTGCTACTGTGATCGGCTGGGTCCAAAGGAGCCTGTGCGGCGGCGGAGAGGGACACCCCCTTCTTCGAGACATTTGGGTGATGGTTGGAGATGGTGTGGCCTTTTAGGCTCAGCATATATATTGAGAGGCCAATGGGGCGGCAGACTGGATAACTGTGTATGTGACAAGCCACTCAAGAGGCACCCTGTGGGTCGGAGAGAGGGAGTTACCTAGGGCACTTCGAGATATGTTGTTTATTGATTCCCTTGGGTGTATCCGTACTCGTAATATATGAAATACCTATTTTCAGCAAAAAAATACATTATGAAAATGAGGGATATTGCAACACAGTCAAATGTTATTAAGATTTTCATATCTTATTCATGTTTAGTCCACTTAATTCTCATTTTTTTTCTATCTGAGTATGATATCTTTAAGGTCTCCTATAATATACACAATAAAGACAATTAATGAATTATTGACCAAATGTGTGCAAGAGGTGGAGAGGTTGAGAGGGAGGAAGATACAAAATGTGAACTTTGCTCCACATCAAGTTAGTAGAAGAGCATGTAAAGGAAAAGATTCATTCAAAACAAAAAGAAAAAAAGCATTAGTTGTGGCATCAACTGTAGCCATTAATAAAATTATCAAATATTTCTTCTATAGAAAAAAAGGGGCACCAAAGAAAAGAGTTTTTTTACATGTATAGCACCCAAAATATACAAAATTATATGAATACCCTCATAAAATTTCTATTTGCACGTGTTCCCTCATAAAAAACTTATTTTGTATGTACACCCATCTTTTCTTTCTTTTTTATATATGTACCCATACCACCTAATGTCGTTAAAAAATAAATGATTTTAATTTAAAATGATTGAAATACCCTTATAGGTAGATGAGCAAAAAGAAAACTTTCTAAGGATACACATGTAAATAACATTACCAAAATGATCACCTCATATTCCAACTTGACCGAATCATGATCTTAAAAAAAAAAATTGATAATGTGGCCCAATCTTTTTTTGACTTGTCGATCCAATTGAATCATAAAAGATTTAATAAGTTCTAGCCGGATTTTGATCTTTTTTTTAATAAATTTTTTGAATGTACACCCTTCTAAATATAAGAAACTGCATGAATACCCTCGTAAAGTTGCTATTTGTGTACATACCCTTATAATTTTTTTTTTGCATATCTATGCATAAGGATATTTTAGTCATTTTAGTTTTAAGCTGTTTATTTTTTAACGATGTTAGATAGTATGGGTACATACGCAAAAAAGAAAAAGAAGGATATGCATGCAAATGTTATTTTACGAGGGTATTCATGCAATTTCATATATTTAGGAGGGTATACATGCAAAAAACTCCAAAAAAAATACATAAAGTATAAAAAATGGTTACAAAAGAAAAGCACCTTTTACTATGTATGTTTCGAATCCAATTTAGTAGGTGTTCCAGATTTAACTTGGGGGGTTAACTTTGGTGATTCATGCACATTGCCAATAACTTGCAGGGCTTCCTATCAAGAAGGCCTCTGACGGAAAGTAAATGATCTATTATCGTTGATAATAAAGCATGTTCATATATTAAAGTTGTTGGATACTACAAGATAGTTTTGGATTCTAATTTTGTCTTAGATTTTGATAGGATCTTTAATATTTTTCTTTTTTCAGAAATTTAGTTTATGTTCCTACTTTGAACAAAGTTGGCTTTTATATTTCTTTTGAAAACTCTAGATTTAATTTAATAATGAATTTTATAGTTGTTGATTATGACCTGCTATATGATGGTCTTTGCAAACTTTCTTTAGACCATTTTTTGAGCAGTCTTTCTTTGTAAACTCTTTTATTGGCAATGAATGCTCCTCTATATTATGGCATCAGAGATTGGGCCATATCTTCGAAGAAGGGTCAAAAGGTTAGTAAAGGATGAGATCTTAGGATCATTGAACTTTACTGACTTTGTGATCTGTGTTGGCTACACAAAGGCAAAACAGACATACGCATTGTTGTGGTTCAAATTTGGCCCGAGAGTGACCACGTCGGTGGAGTCGAGGGAGCCGCCGGTGGTTGAAAGGGGAAGACGGGAGCCACCTCCTGCGCAACAGCCGCGAACCTGCAAAAAGCCTCATCGGTGTTCGCAGTGAGGGCCCTCCGACGATCAAGTTAGAATGGAATCAATTTGGTTCAGCTGAAAAAGTCTCCGAGAAGTTACCTAACCGAGCTATTTATAGTCTCAGTGGAGTGGCCCAGGTGGCAGAGGCACTGTCAGCCCTCATCATGAGGGGGCCGTGGCTCTGAGCCAGATGGCACGCAGCTTAGGCTAGCTGGTGGCGTGCAGTACTGCCCGTTCTTGAAAATGGTAAGGTGTTGACAGCCACGGCAGGGTATGGCTGGAGAGTCAAGGTGTCGTCTGACTGCTGAAGGCCAGTTATGGAGACGTGATATGGTAGTGTTGTGAAGTACGGCCACGCAGGTGGGCGTGGGCCCACATATGGGCACGGTCGTTGGCGAGGCCGAGCTCGTTAAGTAGTCTCGTCATGCATTTGACGAGGTCGACTTGGAGGGTGCTGGGAGTAGCTCGGCTTCTCGGGTTCCGAGGCGTGCTTGGTGGAGCACCCCGAACTCGGGGGTCGGGGCGTACTGTTGGGGTAGGCGCCCCGAGCTCGGTCGGGGCGGGTCGGCGAATGTTTGGAGGCACCCCGAGCTTGGTTGGGGGAGTTGACAAATATCTAAAGTTGGTGGAGCTTTTGGCGGAGTCCCGAAGATGAGTTGACCCTAGGCCGAAGCGAAGGTTCTGCTGATTATCGTTGACGTTTAGTGGGCCAAAATTGGGCGGCCTTTTAGTTGTGGGATAGATGATCCATTTTTTCCCCTATCACGCATCTAAGAAATGTGCTATATGGAGTGAAGGAACTTTAGAAATCATTCACACCGATGTATACTGATCATTTTCCCCATGCTTAATAGGTGAAGAGTATTTTATTGCCTTCATTGATGACTATTCATGATATATGTATCTACACCTTCTATTTGATAAGGGTGGTGTTTTTTAGGTTGTTAAGGCATTTAAAATAGAGGTAGAAAGACAATTAAAACAAGGGATTAAAGTGGTTACATCGGACTGAGATGGCGAATACTATGGTAGATATATAATAGGACAAAAGCCATAACCATTAGTAAAATTTCTAATGGTACAGGGTATTGTACCATTATATACAATGTCAGGCATACCAGATCAAAATAGTATAGCTTAAAGAAGGAATCAAATGTTTGAAGAAATTATTTGGGGTATGATAAGTTACTCTACCATATCTTATGGGGTAAGGCTACAAAGACAACTACACATATCTTAATTAGGATCCCTAATAAGGCAGTTCAAAAGCCTCCTTATGAGCTATACACTAGTAGAAGACTTAGTTTGGGATATATGCGTATATAGGGATGTCTAGACGAAGCCATGGTTTACAACCCACAAGAAATGACATTTGACCTTAGAACGCTAGTGGTTTTTCATTGGTTATCTAGAGGGGTCAAAATGGTATAGATTCTA
The DNA here is from genome assembly GCA_025769935.1 of Phoenix roebelenii. Classification (NCBI taxonomy): domain Eukaryota; kingdom Viridiplantae; phylum Streptophyta; class Magnoliopsida; order Arecales; family Arecaceae; genus Phoenix; species Phoenix roebelenii. The sequence continues at coordinate 19,168 of JAOXJJ010001237.1, forward strand.
TTGTCCATCTTATACACTATAATAGTAGAAACTAATAAAGTTAGATTTCTAAAGGACAATAGCTTAAGTGGGTGTGGAGAATCTTGAGATATTGTCTTTAAGAACATATAGGAAATAATCACAACAACTGAAAAGCAAACTGATATGATGATTCCTATTGTCATTTCTTGAGATAACTTTCCGAAATGACCACCACTTCATCAAGATTTACCCCATGAGGTTTTTTACTGTTGAAGAAATGACCGTCCAATTGCCACCACAAGCGGATCAAGGGACAGTTCTTTGGAGATCTATTAGAATAAGAAAATCTACCATATCTCCAAATTATGTGGCATATCTAACTAATATGAGTGAAAAGAATGATGACATTGAGACATTCTTACAAGCCATGAAAGATGAGAACTCCTTACAACGGTTGAATGCCATGAAAGAAGAGCTAAGCTCTATAGATAACAACCATGCTTGGGATTTAGTTGACCTAAACTAGTAAGTTAGAAATGGATCTATAAGACCAAAAAGATCTATGATGGTAAGGTTGAACATTACAAAGCCAAACTTATGGTAAAGGGGTTGACTGAAGGCATTGACATTTTATATTGACTTATTCTCTAGTTTCATCAAATGACTCTTTTAGAATTGTCGTAGCCTTAGTCGCTTATTTGATTTGGAGCTACATCAGGTAGATGTGGGAACATCCTTCCTCAACAATGATCTAGATGAAGAGGTTTACAAAGAACAATGCAAATGTTTTGTAATCAATGGATGTAGTAGGCATCGGATCAAAGGGGAATCGAACAGAGTATCGCTCTATCACATCGGGTGGATAGGTACGGATTAACAATTGAACATGGGGATCACAACAAAGATATGCCCTTCCCTGCCATCCCCACTCCTCCGAAAGCGGCCAAGTGCAGCGAAGAGTCAGGGTTGTAACTGAGAGGGGTTCGGGGGGATGTGCCCCTTGATACAGAGGGTATGTTCGGTTACAGCATGTCCGGTCACAGAGGGGGTACCGGTATTGGATGCCATCTTTGGGGCAGGGATGGTATTCAATACCGGTTTGGTTGTGGATGGATCAGGGGAAGGGAAACCATTCCCATCCCCCGAACCCCCTCCCCTTCCTTAGCTTATGGAACCCGCACAAGCATAAATTTATGACTCCATACATATATCGATGGTGGAATTAGAGCTGGTTGACTGCCCTCGTCCATCAGGTTACCTATCGATTGAACCCTTTCTTGAAAGCATTGCAGAATTACCTATCTTTCGGACTCATATCTTTGGCTAAGTTAGGAAGCTTGGTCGCCATTTTAAGTTTTAACTTCGGCAACTTTTCAAGGGTCAGTTGGTATAACATTTAAGAGTACATAATTTGCAGATTAAAGAAATAATTCTCATGTTCCTTCAGAAGAAATCAATCACTTTTATTCTATCCTTTGCTATTGGCCTATTCAGAGTAGGCTGTGTTCAGAGAAGTCTAGGAACGATTTTTTAAGGTGTTTCAATGTCTGACTAACTATGATTTTCTTTTTGAGTTTTTGGGTGTCTAAGCATTGCTCCTATAATTTCCAGCTATTACTTCTACCACAGTTTGAATAATAACTTTCTGTTTTAATGGAATGATTAAAACTAAGTTTGAAATAATTTGTGATAAAATTTGAGGTGAAAACTGCTGGCATACAATAGCTTTAACTAGGAAGAAGAGCAACCCAAACTGAAAGTCATTGGAACCCAGAAGAAGAAATGCCGAAATGGATTAGAATCCAAAGGTGGATGAGCAAATAGCTCTGGAAGATTCTTTGGTTCCTCCATGAAGCGAGGGGAGAGGAAGGAAGGATCCGGAGGCATCTACTACCATCTAAAAGCCGTCGGATTGTATTTGTTGAGTGGAAGACACGCCAGGGACCGCACTCAGTAAAACTTCTAAGGAGAAACTTCTAGGAAGAATTTTTGAAGTGAAAGTTGAGTATTGCTTTAAGACTTCTTTCCGTCATTCCGCAAGTTTCTCAAGTTGCTGCATACTTTATGAATTTCGTGAGTCATGGCTACATTGCGAATACCATCTCTGGACAATGAAGTACAAGGCTGGCTTTGAGATTTATATCAAACATGATATTCATAAATTTGCAATGAGTTCATGCAAAGTGTTTCTATGCCAATGATGAATCCCAAATGAAGTTCTACTATGCATCAACCCGCATTCTTGACATTTGTCCTCTCTATAAGTATGAGTTTTGGTGCAATAATAAGATTGCTTTATTATAACTTAGATGCTATGAGTTTGAAAATCACGTAACAACCTGCATCGTCCATAATTTTTTTTATTAAAGTGATTTCATATTAATTTATATTATTTTTTTATTAACATGATCTTATTAGAGTAATTTTAGGGATCACATAACAATTTGTATCAATCAATAATATTTTCTATTGTTAATGTGCTCCTACATCAGCTTATATTATTTTTCTTGTATAGAATATGTACATAAGTATATATAACTTTTAAGATATATCGAATACAACAAAATAGAGAAATAAAATTATTTTCCCTCCTTTTTTTGTTTTTCTCTTCTTCTACAAATATTTTAACAATAACCTAAATGCTATAAGTTCGAAATATAGAAACAACCTATCTATACACGGGGATAAGACTGAGTGCATCTCTGTCTAACCCATATTGATTGAAGTCTCGTGCACTAGGCACCTCTCTCTCTCTCTCTCTTCTTTGTATATGTAGGGATTGTAGTGACTTCATGCCACTTGTAAAGAAATAGGATCCTCTAAATAATTGTGAAAAGCTATTAATTGGTAGGCTGCAGTGCAAGTGCATACAACAAATGCTAGTAATCATCCCGGTTAGATTGATTGAAAGGCCTTTGAGCAAAGGATACTAAGTTACTGGCAAAAAAAATCAGCTAAGCTTTTAGTTACTATTTCTACAAGTACTTGCCAGGCCATGGGACTCCTAATAGACATGCTTGTCTAGCTTGGCAAGCCATTGCTAACTTGCCAATCAAACTTCAGCTTCGCTAATAAACTTCTTAATTTTGAGATAGACATATCTATTTAATATCTTGCGTATTGGATGCCATCTTCTTGCATTAGACACACATTTTTTGGGAGTGTTATGAATCATTGACTTGTCACGTTCAGATCAAGCATGCAATGGGGTCCACTTAGTGCTGTCGTTTTTGCTTTAAAGCACGCAAGATTAATGTGATAGCAACGTTTGCTGTAGAAGTTATATGCTTCTACATGATATCATATAAAGTTTTTATACGATATTGTATAATACTTAGCACATGCAACATATTGGAATCCAATTCGTGGTGGAGTGAAGCTCTTGGTGACGCATCTCCACTCTTGGAGTTTCCAAGGTGTGTTAGTAACAGATTTCTAATATTAATTACTCTACAATTTTATTATTCTAAAATTTTATTTGAATCATTAGTATATATTGAATATATACATATAATATACTGAGATAATTTTGCAATGTTTTCATTTATCTAAAAATACATCATATTTAATTTATATTTTGATATTTTTAAAATCTCATGGTTTTAGAAATAATCTATTTTGGACATTATTAAGTGGATTTTGCATAAAGAAGTCACTTAATTACACATTTAGGAGTTCATCGAGAATTTCACTCTAGGTCTAAGTACGAGAAGGGCAACAGTCTGAACAAATATGTATTGAAAATTTAGAATATGTGTATTGAATATATAGTAAATGTGTCTCAAGCATTCATGAAATGTGTATGGCCCATCTTGCACTCACATCCATGTCAAAATTGCTTGATAATCTCTAAATATCTACTATTCTATCAAAAGAATTAATTTGATATTTTTCTCTCTAAATATTTTTTATTTATGCATCAACATGTACTATATGTGCAAATGTTACCGATACATGAGTGTTGACTATTTTAAATTATATGTATTCATTTGAATTATGTGCATAATGGTTTAATAAAGTCCAGACTTGATCTTTTTGGTAAAAAAGTATGACTCGTGTAAACCTTTATACTGTTAACTATTTTATACAATAGATATTTCTCGCTCTTTTATTGATGTAGGTTGATTTTGATGAATCACATAATTATGTGTAGTTTGTGTACTCAATTATCTTCTCTTGTTAAATTGTGTTTGAGGTACATTGTTTGTCACTTTCCTAACCCAAGGAATCTTGGAGATGAGATTAATAAACTTAATAAAAACACAATAGAATACTATATCATTACGTATAGAGCTATTGAATGCATGTTAAACATCATTGCCTTCGGTAGAAATAGTGATATATACTTATATTTGAAGTGCTCATCTGGAAAATTCCATCCGCATTCATTTTGTCAAGAGGATGGAATAGAAGAGTTAATGAATTGCTAGGAACAACATATATTTTTTAAAGTTATAACCCTAGTTTATAGGTGAGTTGAAAGTGTGTGATTTATCAGATCTAATGAGAACTCTTATTTCTTAAAACTTGGATTATAGAACTCTGCAGTAAAGTACAATAAATAAAATAAACCCCCTAGACATATGATTTTATTAAGGTCCATTAGTTTGATTGGCTTACAAAGAAATTTAAGCCTCATGAAAGAATAATAAAATAAGAGAGAGGAGAGAAAATTAAAGCAAGGAAACGAATATGATAAATCCAATGCCAACACCTTTATAATTGGATTCATCTTGGCTAACTGAAACCTAATCTGATTTTTTTTTCGTAAGTAACATAATCTAATTATAAATAGCAAAGCCACAACTATTTATTTGGCATGAGTTTGAATAAGTTTGGGTTCGAAACTGCACCACTGCTAATGAGTGGAGCATGAGGACACAGTGTCACCATGCAGATGAATCCGAAGCAAGAGAAAGTCCATGGGGTCTACAGGCCCATTCCAGCCCAAGCATTGTAAAGATTTAAAGGATATTTTTGGTGATAAAATTTATATTTATAGCCTTTTTTGGTAAGAGAATCACACCAAGATGAGTGTTAAGAATTTCTCATTCAATTTTTTTTAAAAAAAAGTGAATGACTTCTATTTTTATTTAAGTATGAACTCTGATTAGCAAAGTTCTATTTGGGAAAGATTCAGATAATAGGCAAGACATGAGTGCTGAAGTATGAAGAGAGAGTCATGTTGTTTAGTAAAAGAGTAATGTTGTCATGCCCCCATTCAGACTTGTCACTTGGAAGGCAATATGGGCCGAAGTGATGTTCAATATGCTCAACACAAAGCCCATCAGCCTGTTGCCTTGGGCGGCCCAACCACTCAATTAGTGCAGCTTAAAACCCCTTCAGGAATTTCATGTTAAAGTTGCCATGGAAAAATAATAAGAATAAAAAAACAGTTATTATTTAGTACTTTACAATTCAGGATTAAGATTTGATCATATTTTTAAGATGCCATACTAAGCTTCTCATTGTCATTTCTGTTATTTCAAGTTTTTTATAAGATACTCTTGGCAGAAAATATCGAAGAATATTATTTTATTTTTATATTTTCAAATTTAGATTATCTTTAAATATTTATGCTTTAATTTATTATGATGTCATTGAAGATAATTGATCCGTGGTTAAATAGCTGACTTGTGAGTCATATATCAAAATTCATTTGCTATTTGGCTGGGTTCCAAAATATTGAATTTAACCTCCAAACTTATTACAAGAGAAAAAAACTTCAACACTTCTGTTTTCTGTTCCTATAGGATTTGGGTAGACCCACTTCAAAGCTATTCTTTATAAACATAGGTCTAGCTTTGCCTATAATTCTATAATTTTATTGGTTGTATTGGTATAACCCATAAATTTAATATAATTTTTAATCAAAGTATTTAAATAGGCCCAAAGGCTCTGAGTAAGATAAAAGAGCCCAAGAAAAGGAATGACCAGTTAAGGGTGGCAAAATATGATCCGACCTGCCAATCCGACCTATGTTCGATCCGCCTTAAACAGGTTTGGGTTTGGCCTAAACAGGTTCGGGTCGTAAATAGGTTGATCCGTTTAACCTGTTTATTAATTGGGTCAGATATATATTTTAGATGTCCGACCTGTTTAACCTTTATAACCTGTTTAACTATTCGGCTGATAGATAAGGGTCAGAAGATAAGGCCCAGGGTTGGCCCAACTCTCCGTCGTATGCCCGCATGGGCCGTATGCCCGCATCACACTCCATGTCTTCACCTCGGGCCCTCGGCCCGATTTCCCTCGCAAGGGCACAACGAGGACACTGTGTCCCTCTCCCCTCTCCTCTCCAACTCTCCTCCGGATTCTTCGCCAGGCGCCACCCGAGCTCTCTTCCCTCAATACGACTTCGAGCACTGGCTCATCATCATCGAGCCCCCCGATCCCAGTCTCAACCGGGACGAGATCATCGACGGCTATATCAAGAGATTTAAGACCCTCGCAGCCTCGTCAGGTCCTCGGAAGGTCAGGGACTGCACGTCAAGGGAGTGTAGAGAGGAAGAGATGGAAAAGAAGGCCATGGCTCCGGCGGTGGTGACGGCCGACCTTGCTCTCAAATCACTTCCTTGCCGAACTCGATCTTTCCATCGCCGCTGTCGTCGATCTCGACCTCATCCTCTCTGCTGAGATCCAAGGATCGCCGCCCTTGACCTCGTCGCCGCTGACTTCAGAGGCGCCCTCTCAATCGGTATGCCTCACTCCCTCTATCCTCCCCTACCCCACAAACTCCACCACCAAATCTTCCTCCGGTGCCACCACCACCAGTCTAGCCCCCTCAAGCCCTAAGCCCTGAACTAGTCCTGATCTATCGATGCAGGCACCTCTCTCTCTCTCTCCGTCGAACCCTCCTACCTCTCTCTCTCCGTCGAACCCTCCAACTTCTCCACATCTCTTTCTTGCCGAAAGAAACCCCAAGGTCTCCAACCCCCCACCTCTCTCTCGCTAGAAGCAACCCCACGGTCCCCACCCTCCCATCTCTCTCTCTCTATCGAAACCCCCATCTCTCTCTCTCTCTCTAAAAGCAACCCCACGGTCCCCACCCTCCCATATCTCTTTCTCCATTTGGTTAAATGGGTCAGAAAACAATTTGGTTAAACAGGTCAGAAAAGCAAACCCGACCTATTTAATCGACCTGTTTATTAAACAGGTTAAACGGGCCGGATCGGATTACCAGTTGAATAAACAAGTCGGGTTCAGGTTTATACTTTTTTTGACCCATTTAACATCTGACCCGATCCGTTTATGTTCGATCCGATCCAATTGTCATCCCTATGGCCAGTGGAGCCCAGGAATAGCGTTTTTTTTTTTTATGCCTAGAACTGATGGTTCATACGATGCCACTCAGTTTACGGTTTTATTTGTCTTTTTAAATATATGGTAGCTCAAATATCTGGAATCACGAGGGGGTGGGCCTTTTCGGTCCCAACATCATAGCTTGTTGGTTAAGTTTTATGAGGAACAGAGTCGCATGGACAAAGCCCATCTTCCACCAGATAAGGGGAGGCTACCGAAGAAACACAACCACTCGGATACTTTAAAGACAACATAAACGCGTAGCCACTCTCCGTCCCTCTGCCTTGGTCTACCCCAGAACAAGGAGACACCAACCATGTCCCATGCCGGCCACGTCTTCGAGCACGGGAATTACACCGCGAAGCTCATCAGCCTCGAGCCCGAGCCCGTAAGGAGCTCTCTTACCTCCCCTTCGCCTCCTCCGAAGCCTCTCCTCATTGCCAGTCCCTGCGAAGGAGGGATCTATCCTGTACTGGTGTTCCTCCATGGATATCTTCTCTATAATTCCTTCTACTCCCAGCTCTTTCAGCATGTCGCTTCCCATGGATTCATCGTTGTCGCTCCTCAGGTCAGTTCTCTCTTATCCATCTTATAAATCAGTTCATAACTTTTGTCTAGTTTCCTATATAGAATAAGTTTAGTTCAGAAAGATTTCGTAACGTAGGATATGTAGTAATCTCTAAGATTGTGTTGGGATTTTTAGTGTTATAATGGTTAGATATAGGTTTGCTTTTTGTTGGTGTAAAATAAAAAGTTTCTACTGTAGTTCATTAATTATATTAAGAGTAGATATTATTTGGTTTTGTCAATTTTAGAATTCAATGCCCTCAAAAGAGGTCAAGATGGCTGAAGTTGATGAGGCAGTTGCTGATTTAGTCATCAACCAAATGGCATAGCATAAGGAATTAATTCATCAAGGGTGTAGTGAAGAGAACTAAAAGAAAAATGTAATGCTATAAATGTTTTGTTGAATTTGCTTCTACCATTTGTGGTCCTCAAGCCCCTTTCATAGGCTTCAGACTCACAAGGAATCTGAATTTACTTGTACTTAATGATTTTTTTAAGAAAAATTTGATTCCTAAGGACTCAAAAGAATCTATTAGTCAAGTATGACAAAGTAGTTAAGAAATCCTACTTAAACAGGATCCTTCACTGGCTATCTAAGATTAGGAAGTTCTCATTGTGCTATTCGACCCCTTAAACCACTTCTTAAGTAGTACTGAACTTATGGGAATATGTAGGTGAAAACCACCTACATGTAATGTGAATCACAGCTTCCCCACTTATTGTCTAGGCCCTGGATGAATTGAATGTGTGAATCACTTCTAGAGGAAGATGTGCCACTGATGTTGCATGTGCATGCAGGTCTAGTTTTTCCTCCTTAAATACCTTATTGATAAGAATTTTTGGCAGTATAATATAATAAACCATAGTTCGCCGTTCGGGCCCGAACCGCACAGTACGGAACGTACAGTACCGTACCGGTTCGGTATTGGTACTGGTACAGATGGCGTACCGACATTCAGTATGCTGAAAAACTCCGTACAATACCGTACCGACACTATGCTAGTGTCGCACCAATATAGGGTCCGATACTGAGACGACGAAAATTATTAAATAACCACTTTGGAAAGCAGATGGAGAGTTATGCATGACTCTTGAAGTTGTCATGTATTGTTCGGATGGTTTAAGCCAGTTTTCTCACATCGCAAAGTTGTTCACTTTCTGTTCTACATCAGAACCTATAATTTGTCCTAGATTCTTTACACAAATTAGACTTATATAGCTTATGATAATAGCTCGACGACTTGCATTAGATTTCTAGGAGTGCTTAAGGGTTATTGACTCCAATATGGGTCCTTGAGTACAACAAGAAGTCCAAACTTTAACATGGTTATGATTCCAACATTTCCAAACTGACATGGTATTCAAGCTTAATATTCAAATGTGACTCTGTTTTCCACTTCAACCGTTATTCTCTTGCTGTAGCAGAAACTAATACCTTTTGGAGACCGGAGATCAGAAATCACTTCCAATCTTCCATGAAGAGGTATCCAGTGTAGAGATTGCTAAGATTGGCCAGGGACAGTGACTTCCCCATCAAAGTTGAAATAATAAATAATAAAATCAGAGCTCCATTGTTTAAAGATTAGAAGTTTGTGTTAATGAACCAAAGTCCATTATCAATCTAATAATAGTTACGATTATATTAGCCATGAAAAGAGTGTTTGTGCTTCCACAGCTTCTAAGTTTAGAGAAAATATCCCTTCTTTATTACTTGATATTTTTAGCTGCAAAAGAATTCTCACCCGAGGAAAGGCTAATATTAGTGATTTTGTAGTTATCCTTCAGTGATCTTTATGAAAACAGAGTCTATGATTTTAGGTTTAAGGTGGAAGAATAGAAAGAGTTGTCTAGTTATTTAAGTATGCTTTAAATAAATAGTGAGTATACAGGGAGGTAGAATTTGTTGGAAGGTTCTCAGATATTAAGAGATGTCGTATTGGTGGGGAATGCATTGTTTGAAGCTTTTCTCTCTGGTTTTGTATGATAGAAACTGCATAATTTAATAGATGCAGTTCATTAATTACATTGAGCAAAACAAGAATTTGACCAATCAGGCCAACATGAGACAAAAGAGGGTCATCAAAATGTACTTAGGGCATTTATAAATCTCTTATCATTTCATAAAAGGATAATTTGATAACTTGATATTAGTCACAAAAGGAGCATTTATGCTTCCACGCTTCTACTCTTAGAGAAAAGATCCTTTCTTTATGAATTGATATTTTTAGCTGCAAAATAGATCTCACTCAATTCAGGTCCAATATGCGGGTGTCCTTCGGTGATCTTAATGAAAACAGTCTATTTTGATTTGTCAAAAGTTAGTTGCTTGTGGGTTTGTAATCATTGATAAATAGGAGGTAGAAAAGAGTTGCATAGTTTTTTAACCATGTTTTAAATAGGGCATATACTGGGAGGTAGAATTTGTTCAAAGGTTCTCAGATTTTAGGAGATGCCATTTAGTTTAGGTTCAGGCTACCTTGTTTCAAGCATATCTTTGGTTTAGCAGGATAGTAATTGCGTAATTTATTATATTGAGTTCATTATCAAACAAGACTTTTGTCCAATCATGCCAACAAGAGGCAAATAGGGATCACAAAAACGAACTTAGGGCATATACAAATCTCTTGTCAATTGTTATATACCCTAAATGGTGCAGTGAGGAGAGATTTGCCTATCATCCACTATTCAATAGAATCATTGAAGAAGAACTGTCATGCAAGGTACATATACATCATGCCGGATGAGTTATCTCCAGGTCCATTTAGGACTCAGGCCTGAAACCTAACCTGATCCTTATCAGATTCTTAGTCAGACTGATGTGGCCTTGATGGATTAACCACCCTGTTGTGCGTCGGTCTTCCTCGAGATGGCACAAGTCATAAGAAGGATGACACAAATGATAATCTGGCACATGAAGGACTTTCCCTTGAGAAAAGACATACAGAATTTTGATTAGTGAGATAATGAGTTTTCATATTCTTGTAAGTCTTTTTATATATAATTACCACAAAAAAGTCACCATCAGACCTTGTTCCATTTTAAATAAAAATATCTCATGTTTATCTTTAATCCGGATGAGGTTATCCAAATTATTTTTTCACATCTTGTATTCATGTCATTCAAGTCTTGATCTTCCCTATCTCAAGTTATATAATTCTAGACAAACTTTAACCCTTCTCCTTGACATAATATCTGCTGATCTAATCATTAAAAGAAAGAGAAACAAAGAAAGAGAGACAGACGAAAATTCAAGGAAGAGGAACTAGAAAAGCCAAATATGTGGCAATGTGCAATATCCATAAGCTATGACTCAAGGTAAGTATAAACATACAAAGACCATGGTCACCACCATGTGAAAATACCACAAGAAGGATATAACTAATGCATAAATACACTCTAACAAGAGAGAGTCTAATTAAATGATTGTAGATACTGAAAACATTTTAGATGACATATTCTAAATATATCCTAAGCATTTAAACTAACATGACAATGATAGCTAATACTTATATTGATTGTGTTTATCAGTAGCAAATCAATGTCAGCCTCTGTCCTCTTTATTTTCTTTTCTTTGTATTATAGCTGAGAATTTTGTGGCATCAATAGATGTGGTGATAGAGTATGCGTGCTTGTCTAGCATCCTTTGCAATCATAAGCTGCCTTTTGTGGCTAACTTCAGGATAGAGGAAAAAATATACAATGACATTCAGCTCTGTTTCTTCATTTAATAGCAACTTCAGAAAATCAGCAAAACTGCTAAGAAGGAATCAGCCAGGGATTTTCTGGATGAGAATGGCTGTGAGTTTAATGCTTCAAATATAACATAGCTATAAAGTGAAAAGGAGCAAATAGTAGTGGATGAATAGGCGGAACATGGTGCCAACTTGAGAGTGAGCCAGCTCCTCCTCATAGCACTAATTTAAAGAAAAGGTTAAGCATATTATGCTAGTTTTTGCTTTTTGTAAAAGTTAGGCAGAAAAATAAACAGAGTAGTAGACCATATGTAGAGTCCTGATTGGCATTTAGTGATTTACCATCAGTTGTATGATATCAGACAAAGAAATATTAAATAAAATTTTTGACATGTTAAAGAACCTAATGTTATTCTATAATTTGTATTAACATGGTATCTTTCTCTAGGTATAATGTTCATGACTTTTTATAGTATTGTTTATTAAGTTTACATTTCTCATGATTACTTTTGGACTCTTCTTTTGTTTTGTTTTGGCAATAACAGTGGGAGCACCACATAGCAGAATTACCTAGGTCAAATAGTTGGGACTTTCACAATCCAGATCCTATAAGGAATTGTTGCCTTCTAATCAACCACTAGTATTTCCTAAAAAAAAATCAGCTGCAAGTCTTCAAAGAAAGAATCATAACATTCTATTAGCTTCATGTGATCAGAGAGGAGGGAATTCTGAATCTTTTTTTCCCCTTTTCAAATTAAATTCATAGCTTAGTAATCTTTACAGTATGATTTGTCTTAGCCTTTTCAACAACTTTACCATAAAGCCAGTTATCTTACAGAGTTTGTTGATATTTTTTTCTTCAACCCATCCAAATTGAAGTCAACACTTAGTCTCGGATTGGTTTGATCGGAAACCTAAAAACTTGCTTATTAATGCACATAGAACAAGCACTCCAAATCAAAAAAGGATGCATTAAAATAGACACATTTCATTTGAAAATAATAAAAATAGTACAAAACTAAATTACAAACTAGCCAGATCAATTAAAACCTTTGGGAATAGTGAAGAAGATTCCTCATAAGACTAGCATGCCAAATCAAAATAAAGTACAGAATTGAATTCTTTGAATGATAGGAAAACTTTGTATTGGTCATGGTACTAAATGGCAAGAAATCATTGTGCCATCAACTGAAAGCTAGATTCTCATTTCCATTAAGACTTGTTTTTCGCATCATCTTCTTGAGACAAGTTACATGCACTTTCTTGCAAAGTGCAATATAATTATACTTTGTCTACCTCACTTTACTCTTTCGACTTTGACCAATAACATATTTTTTTGCTAACATAACTTCCCATCTGGCAAAATTGCACATGATATATCTTCTCTAACAACACATTATTAAGCTTCATCTCTCACAATGCCTCATTTGAGATAAAAGATAGCACAAATTAATGTTTGTGGGTTGTCTCAAAATTTATTTTATTTGAGCTATTCACTATATAATTGCATGAAATCGACTAAACAGACAGGGCTTTGAGTAGCTAGTAATTAAATATCCATTCAGTAAATAAAAAATGACAACTATCTAATAAATACTGTGAATCTCGCTGCACAAAATTGGTCAGACCTGAAAATCCTATAACATGAAGGGAAGATTTTGAAACCAGACATGCAACTGCTTGCAAATAAACAAGAGAGCATTAAATTTTGATTCATATTCTATGGTAGCACTAAGAAAATTCTACAACTTGGTGAAACAAACCACTGAGTAAGGCCTATATTATATGTATACTTGACATACAGAAGAAAAACTCTTGGATTTTCTATAATACTTTCACTAAACCATTGCTTTTCTAAAATTTTGATTTAGCTTGCTCTAATCTACTTGAATATTGCAAAGTAGCAGTTGTTTTGATGTTGCCTTTAGTTGATGAAATTTGTTAATATGCTTGCGGTTTCTTTATTTTTTTCCTTGGCCAAAATATGTTTGCATTGCCAAAGGGTACCATTTCAAAATTTTTGCACTTACTGTTTCTTCATGCAATGTAGTTGTATCGGGTGGCGGGACCAGATTCTGAAGATGAGATCCAATCTGTTGCAACTATAGTAGATTGGTTAACTACTGGATTGCATCATTTGCTTCCTGTGCAAGTTCAACCAAATCTATGCAAACTAGGGCTTGCCGGGCATAGTCGTGGTGGCAAAGTAGCATTTGCTCTTACACTAGGTCATGCAAAGACTGCATTAAATTTTTCAGCATTGATGGGCATAGACCCTGTTGATGGAATGGACAAAGGAAAGCAAACTCATCCTCCCATCCTAACTTATGCCCCTCACTCTTTTAATCTTAATATGGCAGTTTTGGTGATAGGATCAGGTCTAGGTGAGTTGAAGAGGAATCTTCTCTTCCCTCCTTGTGCCCCAAAAGGAGTGAGCCACCAGGAATTCTTCGATGAATGCCGTCCTCCTGCCTATCATTTTGTTGCGAAGGATTATGGTCATTTGGACATGTTAGATGACGAAACCAAGGGACTTAGGGGAAAGGCTACATACTGTTTGTGTACAAGTGGAAGAGCAAGGAAACCTATGAGAATGTTTGTAGGTGGGGTCATGGTTGCATTCATGAAAGCTTACTTGGAAGGTGAAACTCAAATTTTGGTGGCTCTCAAGGATAATCCAGAGATTGCACCTGTTGATCTTTTGACTATTACTTATCTTGATGACATTTTTGTCAATAATTTAAAGTAGGTACTATTTATTAAACTTTTGTCTTGTGGACAATATGTCATCAAATATTACATAAACTAATAGCAGAGGGAAGGTTCTGGCATGAGAAGCTTCTTAACCTTATTGTGACAATAGGTTCTTTATTTGTTGCAATAAATGCTTTTGTAAATGATTAGATATAGACGTCACAGGGAAAGTTCATTGGTTTGTTTATGTTTAAATAATTCTAATAACATGTTAAAGCTATTTGCCTAAAGAAGTAGTCACGATAACAAGTATTGAAAGATTTGCATGGAATGGAATGAGTTTACGTTACCCTGGTAAACAATCAAATCTATCATATTTTTAAAGAGACTTGAATACTTGTATGAACCTTGATTTTGTATTTAAAGATAAATACTGCAAGGCACCAATCATGCGACGGAATTCAGTGCTGTCAACCTTAGAGGAACCATCATTAAGATAAAGTATAGACCATCTTGGTGCCATCCATTTGCTTTTTATCAAGCAAGCACGTCACGCACATCGTGCTGTCGGGTGAGGAAGAGACCAGTGTTGGTTGGAATGACCTCGACCCCCAAGAAGAACGAAAGGGGAAGTAGGACCTTCAGGGAGAACTCGACACCAAGCTAATTGACAACTCGACGAAGATGAGCCTTGTTATTACCAGTGACTATGAGGTCGTCCACATAGACTAGTATGTAAACGACAATCCTATCAAAGTTCTAGATGAACAGTGAGCCATCAGAGAGGGAGTTCTCGAACTCTAGTTTGAGCAACTCCGTCAAAGGGCCTTGTACCAAGCGCGGGAGCCTGTTTTAAGCCGTAGATGGACTTTTGCAGCTTGCACACAAGAGAGGGGCAGGAGCTATCAATAAAACCTACAGGCTGGGATATGAAGACATCCTCATCAAGCATTCCATGCAGGAATGCGTTATTAACATCAAGCTAATGGATGGGTCGCTGTTGGTGCAGAGCTATTGAAAGAATGAGCCGTATTGTCGTTGGCTCGACGACTGGGCTGAAAGTCTCCTTGTAGTCCAATCTCGGTCTCTGATGGAAGCCTTTCGCCACTAACCGCGCCTTGAAGCGATTGATACTGCCATCAGGTCTTCATTTGATGCGGAAAACCTATTTATTTCCAATGGGGAGCTGTGAAGGGTGCAGAGGAACCAAGATCCATGTCCCATGGCGCACTAAGGCGTTGAACTCGTCAGATATCGCCTGTCTCCAATTTGGGTCTTTAAGATTGGGGGATGGGGTGCCTGGTTAATAGGTAAAGCTGTTTGGGTTTGAATATATTGTTCATGGAACGCATGGTCATTTGGTGTGTGTGAGGTGGTGGAGGGGGAGGAGTTGGGGATGACAATGATGGATCAGAGGCAGAGGGCATAGGTGCAACAAGTGACTCTGGTAGTGGGGAAGAGGGATCAGAGGTAGAGGCTGGAGTAGAGAACATACCTGAAGAAGGAGATTGTGGAGGCACAACTTCAGTTGTTTCAGGGTCTGCTCGATCTGATCTCTGAATCACAAGTGGCACAGGTGCAATATCACCATGAAAATGTAGGTCTCGACCGTCGTATGGAGGAGGAGAAGGCCAATGACCAGGGGCAAAGGGATAGACAATTTCATGAAAGGTAACATGCTGCAAGACATAGAGACGATTTGTTTCTAAGTCGAGGCATAGGTAAGCACTTTAAGATGTAGCGTAACCAACAAAGACATAGGGGCTGGACTTTGGTTGTAGTTTATGAGAGTTGTAGGGTTTGAGCCATGGGAAACACAAGCATGCAACCAAATGTTCTCAATTTGAGATATTTAGGAGGCTTGTGAAACAAATTTTCAAAAGGACTCATATACTGAACTATAAGCATAGGCATCCTATTGATCAAGTACACAGCTGTTTTGGGGCGTAAACCCAATGAGAGGTAGGCATGTGGGTTGATGAAGAAGGTAAGGCCAGTTTCCATGATAAGTCGATGACATCTCTCGGCTGTACCATTTTGCTGTGGTGTATAAGGAGCAGTGGTGAAGTGTCCTATTCCATGCTTTGCAAGAAATGATTTCAGTTTGATAAATTCTCCACCATTATCTAAGTATAGATTTTTGACTTTCAACTCAAATTGTCTTTCAAGAATATTGACAAGGTGAATGAAAATGGGTTCTACATCAGATTTGTGATAGAGTGGGAACAACCAACAATATTTTGTAAAATGATCTATGAAAAGAACAAAGTACTTGTATCCATTAGTGTCCATGATGGGAGCTGGTCCCCATACATCAGCGTACAAAAATTTGAGTGGAGAGGTACCAAATAGAGAGGTCGTGGAAAAAGGAAGTTTGTAGGATTTATTAATGCGACCCAAAATGCAAGAGCCGGACTGCTTGGAGGAAGACATGGGTAGAGACTTGGTGTGGAGAAGGTGAGTGACAATCTTGGAAGATGGGTGACCAAGGCGGTTGTGCCATCCTTCGAAAGAGACTTAGTTTCCAGCGAGTAATACTGCATGTGCTTGCCTATTATTATGTAGACCAGGAAGAGGGTAGATACCATCAACGCATTTATCTCGAAGAAGAGGCACCCCCGTGATCAGATCCTTCACAAGAAAATGAAAGGGGTGAAACTCAACAAAAACATTATTGGATTTCATGAAGCTGTGGATGGAACTAAGGTTCTTTTTTATTGAACTTACACATAGTATACCATCAAGCAAAAAATATATCGAGTGAGAGAGGAAAGACTCATGGAACGAACATGAGTCACAGGCAGACTTGTACCATCACTGATGATGATTTCATCCTGTCTGTTGTACTCAGAGTGAATATTGAGGTTGGAGAGGTCTCATGTTATGTTATGGGAGGCTGCGGAATCCATCAGCCACTTCTTCTCTCGAACAGTTGATGTGGCACAATTCACGACAACATCGGAGGAACGAAATGTGGGGCATTGTTTGGTAGTGTGCCCTTGCTGATCACAAAATTGACAGGTCACCGAAGGCTTGGAGTCAATTTTGCAATTGCCATTTCTCTTTTTAGATCCTTTGTGATTGTTGGATTTAGAGTTGTTGCCATTCTTTTGGTAAGAGGAATTTGCAGTAGCTACCAGGTTGGAGGAGGAGTTTTCAGTCTTTTGAGGTAAGCTTCATGACCGAGAAAGAGATCATGAAGTTCCTCGAATGTAAGAGAAGTTTTCCGTGCTCTAATTGGGGCAACAATGTCATGAAATTCTGGACCAAGTCCGTTGAGGACATGGAGTGTCAAGTCATCATTGGATTGTGGAGAATCAATGAGAGCGAGTTCATCGGTGATTGTCTTGATAGATTGGAGATACTCAGATACCGGACGAGCACCACATTGACTCAAGGTGAGATCTTCCTTAAGCTGCATTACTCAGGTTCAACAGCGGTTCTTATAGAGTCTCGCGAGTTTTGCTCTAGGCTTCCTTGAAGGTTTCAGCAACTGCAATGAGTGGCATAACACTCTCAAAGATCGACGCAAAAATGGTATAGAGAAGAAGCTTGTCTTGACGATACCAATGTTGGTATTGAGAAGACACTGAGGAGGGAGCAATGGTAGTGGAAGATGGTGCGGTCTTGGATGGACACTAGAGAGTTCCATCAACATATCCAAGAAGATCATATCCGATCAAGAGTGATACAAACTGGGATCGCCGTGAGGGTTAAATCAAGGCAATCAGCTTGAATGGAAGTTGCGTGGAGGCGTTGACAGCAACAAGAGGAAGAACACCATAAGCCTTTTTATTATTGCTAGAAATTGGAGGGCCAGAACTGCTGACGGAAGACATGGTGAAGACTAGGAAGAGAGAATTTCTATGCTCGTGAGAGACTAGAAGGCTTTGATACCATAAAGAGACTTGAATACTTGTATAAACCTTGATTTTGTATTCCAAGGCAATAGCTTAATATAGTCACATGGGAGAACTATAAATGGAAAAGAGACAACAAGGTATACAAAAAAAGCTACGCATGATTGTAGCTCCTAAGATTAAGTTGCTCTTATGATTAAGTATTCTAAGCTGTATACAACCTACCAAAACAGGCTATGCATCATTGTTGCTTCTAAGATTAAGTTGCTCTTATGTTCAAACTATTCTAAGTTGTACACGATGGAGCAAAGTTAGCACATGATTTAAGCAACTAATCAATTGCTTTTATAATATTTCTGGTATAGCTGTTGTTAGATCGTTTCAAAATCTACTGAATTCTGAAAAATCAGACCTAAAGTATTTGTTTTGCAACTTGCTATGAGTTTATGCTTGATCATGGAGGTTGACCGTGGAGATATGACTCAAAATTTATGACTTTAAATTTATGACTTTATGCCTGGTTATTTATTGGTGTGTTCTGTCCTCAGGTGGGACCCACATCATTTGAAGAAAAAAAAAAGACAGCGTGGCAATGCTTTTGTTTTCGAAAATAGCTTGGCCTGGTAGTATAATAACCGTGGAAAACCGAGTAACATGTGGGAAACAAAAAAGAAAACAAGAAAACAGAGAAGAAGACAAGAAAGAAAAGGGTGCTATTTTGTCAGATGATCAGATAGTTAATTTTATTTAGATTTGGCCAAAATTTTATCATGTTGTTTCTGGCATTGAGAACTACATATTAAATAGTTTGGATCTTTGGAAAGCCTCTGCTGATTATTTCAAGCATCAATGCTTGGTAAGATCCATCCTCTATTTTTGTTGTTCATTGTTGAAATCTGTTTTATTGGTAATGAATAATCTTATTGTGGAATCTAAGATTCAATCTTGATGATGTTTGTATATCCTCTAGTCAAACTAGAGAGGATCTACTATAATCCCGTTATTCTAAATAGTAGAAGATTTTGCCTGGATTAGGTTCCGTAGTTTTTTCCCTCACATTGAAGGATTTTCAATGTTAAAAAAATTCCGTTGCGTCTTGTTTGTAGATTACTTGATTATTTTGCTTGATAATTGACTATTGTTGCTTGGTGAGTGATATCTCATTTAATTACACAAAGAGAAAAAAGAAGTTTGCAGCATCATTATTTCTTGATTGCATTTTTCTAACAAAGTAGTATCAGAACAAGGTTGCTGGTAGCTAAATTGTTCTTGTGTTAATAAATGGAAGAGCATTCAGGTACCAGTATGGTTAAACTCACATCTTTCAATTATTCAATTTGGAAGCTCCGAATAAAATACTTACTATTTTGCAAAGATTTGTATAATCTTATTGTGATAGTTAAAGTGCCATCCATCTTTCAAAGATTCCAACATTTGTTTTGAGATCCAAGCATATTGATGTGAGATATAATTGGATTTGGGATGCTTTGGATATGAAGTTACCAGGTCTTCGAAAAATCCATATTGATGATAATGGGTTAAATATGATGACTAAAACTTTATCTATTAAAAAAATATTG
The DNA here is from genome assembly GCA_025769935.1 of Phoenix roebelenii. Lineage (NCBI taxonomy): Eukaryota > Viridiplantae > Streptophyta > Magnoliopsida > Arecales > Arecaceae > Phoenix > Phoenix roebelenii. The sequence continues at coordinate 38,824 of JAOXJJ010001237.1, forward strand.
CTTGTAGAGAGAAAATAGACTTAGTAGAACCTCCCACATGAGTCGAGAGGGAAAGATTGGCGTGATCCCTCCTCATGTGGGACCCACATCATTTGAAATTTTTTTAAAAAAGATAAGCTATAATGTGACATTTTTTTTTGTTTTTGAAAATAGCTTGGCCCAATAGTGTAGTGACTGTGGGAAATAGAAAAGAAAATAAGAAAAAAAGAAGAGAAAAAGAAGAGAAAAAAATGGTGCTACTTTGTCGGATGATCAAATAGTTGATTTTTTTAGATTTTGCTGAAATTTTAGTATGTTGTACTGGTATTGAGAGCTATAGATTGAATAATTTGGATTTTTGAAAATCCATCTCTATTGATTATTTCAAGCATCAACGCTTGGTAAGATCCATCCTCTATTTTTATTGTTTATTATTAAAATCTGTCTTATTGGTGATGAATGTTTTTGTTGTGCAAGCCAAGATTCAATCTTGACAATATTTGTGTAGCCTCTAGTTGAAATAGAGAGGACCTACTGTAATCCTATTATTCTATTAATGGAAGATTTTAGCTGAACTAGGTTATATGGTTTTTTTTCTTCACATCGAAGGATTTTTTACTTTAAAAAAATTGTGTTGCCTCTTTTTTGTGGATTGCTTGATTATTTTGCTTGATAATTGCTTGTGTAGAATTATTGTTGCTTAGTGAGTGATATCCTATTTAATTACACAAAAAAGGAAAAGAAGTTTGCAGTATTATTATTTCTTGACAAGATGGGATACTTGATAAATGGTTGTGATCCCATGTAACATTACAAGGAAGATAGAGTTTTAAACAACTATAGAGTCATGGAAAAGATTGAACGAGAGAATTTAGAATCAAATCTATTTGTAGACAGTATCTTAACAAGCAATCCTCCAACACTTCTATTGCTTATGCTCGTCTTCATAATTTCAATGAGTGGTCTATTCTATACAATCAGAAAAAGGTATTAGCTTTCGGAAGAATTTGGAACAAAAGGAAAAATATTCCTTACTCTCTTCCTATTGTCTGATTTTCATTTTGGTTCTTATTATTCATCTTTATATCTTTGTCACTGACTTGTCCTCTCTTCCAAGTTGTAAAATCTTTTATCTTTATTAAGAAAAGCTAGGTGGCTCCTTTTAGCCTCCTTTTATTATCAAAAAGAAAAGAAAGAAAAAGAATAGAACGGGGAGGCACTGACAAATTTTAGCTATAAATGAGGATTAAAAACATGATTTTTTTCTGTACCTATCTATGGGTGATTTTTGCATTATTTGGGTTCATATGCTAAACATTTTTTTTTTTGAAATACAAATAAAAGAAGTAACCATGGAAGCTGTAGTTTGAAGGAAACATTCTTACTATTCCATAAGATCTTTAATTATTTATAGGTTCCATGGATAGAATTTCCATGTAGTGACTGCACCACAAAATGGTTCTTCAGCCACTATACATCATGCATCAAGCAAAAATTACTACTTCGGTATTCTGTATTATTTATGATTAAAGCTGCATGTTTCCTTTTTTTAAGGAATATTAAAGCTGCAAGGTTTATATTATATAATGATCAAGGAATGATTTTGTGGTCATCAACACGTTATGTGATATACTTGAGAGAAAATTTTCGTGGGTCCTCAATTGAAGTTTATATTGTTTATAGTTTTTTAGAGTAAATTGTTCATTGGCTTTAACAATAAGAATTTTATATAGTAACTGGTGAAGGTTTTTATGGCCACTGTATGAGATAATATGTAGGAAAAAAAATTAATAGGCTTTTAATCAGACTTTTAGTTATTTATAACTTCTAGATATATAAGTTTTTTATAATCCCCTCAAAATTGTTTAAGGATTGTTATATGGTTATATCGAGAATTAATATAATTTTTCTTTGGGAAAGGGAGGGAGACCTTGTCCAACAATAATTATCTGGGCGAAATTCTTGAGGTTGCATTATTCAATACTTGAATGTAGAACCTCCATTTCTAAGCAAAGGGACATGACCCTCTAGTTTCTTGAGACTTATTACTTTGTTTGAACCTCCGATTATTAGTATGAGTTTCGAAGTTCAAATTTTGTCTTGACGACAAACATGAAAATGTAAACTAAAAAATTGTTTCAAAACTTCTATTTACATTCTTGAATAATCAAGTATGCACTATTTTAACTAATGATTTTAGCTACTAATTCGAAGACATGCAAATTAGTAAATGGCCTCAACACACACATATGCGCCACATCGTCCTCTCCTCCTCTCACCGCGACGATATGAAAAGCCCGAAGTCCAGTTCTATGTTCGAAGCTACCAAATTCAGGCTTGGGAAGTAAGTCAAAAGTTCGGGCCAGACTAAGCATGAGCTTAGCTTATTTTCATTACATATAGGGCTGAGCTCAGCCCGAACCTGGCCTAGCCCGCCCGATGTCTATTTTGTAACATCAAACAATGAACCATCTCTTGTGCTTGGCAACAACTTCTACAAATTATAGTAATCTTCTCTTACCACATGATATAAAAACAAAAAAAAAAAGAGAAAAAAAAGTGTTGTATGCATATAAAGGTAGTATCTATGGCATCACCCAACATGGAATCATCTTTATGGTGGCAGATTAAACACATGATGCCAAGTTTGAATGCACGTGTGTTGCACCGAACGCCAGTTCTTTTCATGCCATTTTGCAATATATTCCATGCATGAAACCAAAGATTACACCTTTGGTATGCGGACCCTCAAAAGTTTCCCCCGATGCACGCCCTTTTCGCCCGGGTTTCGTCCGTTGGCAGCCTCCGGAGGCAAGTGATCGTGAGGAATACCACCAGATCGGAAGACGATATGATGGGCCGCAGCAGTAGGTCCCCCATGGCATGGCATTGGATCCATTCCGCCTCTCTCCACCAGGAACTACCAACTGCGACCAGTCTTATCACATCACATCACAGTTCTCCCTGTCCTCTCTTTTTCTCTCTCCACATGCTTCCAACTTTCCATTGCCATGGCCGCATTTGGATTGGGGACTGCAATAGTAGTGGTCAATATGCTGTTTGGATGGAAGTAACTTGGATTCAAACTGCCATTGTAGCATTAGAAAGGCCACCATAAAGCTTGGAACTTCTCCATTATTAATAAATATATATGAGTTCTAAATCTATGTTATTTTGCATATGTTATCACAAATATAACATTTTATGTTGTGGGAATCCGTCATGGGCATGTGTTTAGTTTCACATCGATTATTAATTCGCTTGGTAGAACTTATATACTTATATAAGATCAAAAAATCCAAATAATACCTTCCAGCTAGCTATTTTGGGTGAAGTTTTAGATTGTTATAAATGGTATCAAAGCAGACCTAATCCATAGCTTATGGAGACTAGGAGACGCTGCAGCATGGATCCAATGGTGCTGACCATAGGCCGATCGTGGTTCTTGTGATTAGATTTATAAAGCTTTCAACTCTTAGCAGCTTAAATGAGGAGAGTATGTGAGAACTCATGGGGACGTGTGTTTGGTTCCACATCGATAATTCGCTGAGTAAATCTTGAATACCTAAATAATACTTTTCGACTAGTCTTTTTAGGTGAGATCCTATATTGTGATACGTAATAATTTTATGATTGCAACTTATTCTTATTTTCCAAGAAAGTTCTTGTTTCATTTTTGCAAAATGGAATAGCAAACATGCGCAAACCATTTTAGAGCTTCATCAACCTACTGTACTTCTATCTCATGAGTGCAATAAGAACATTCATACATATGCATCCTATTTTATTTGTGTCTATCATCAACCTCTACATCACCTTTTCTTTCTTGATCTATTGCATATCATATGCAGAATTTTATCAATATTGCTTATAAAACCTCTTTTATCTCTATTTACAGATCAACTTAGAAAACTTTCGTTTATTTTTGCAACAAACATTCTGAGTTATGCTTACTCTAATAGATTAGTAAACCGCCATTTTCTTCAGTGTTTGGTGTGATTGTTATAAATTAGGAGAGAATATTACCCCATCAACAGACCTATTTTTATGGCTCACTTACCATCGTCTAGAAAGGTTGAATAAATTGGAGATAAAAAGGTACCCATTATTGAGAGAAAAAAAAAACTGTAACTGATAAGGATAGCAACCTTGGGTTTGGTTCACTTGACAAGCTTGCAGTGCTAAAGCTTTCAAACGATCACAAACTCCCTCCGTCATCCTCTCACCGTGGGCAATGGCATTTGACATAATATTTTGTACAATTTGCAAGAAGAAAAAAATTGAAGGACATATTAATGCGATAAAATTAGGCATTTTATTAAACATGAGATGAATACAAAGCAAGGAACAAGAGAGAAGAGAGAAGAGAGAAGAGAGAAGAGAGAAGAGACGAGAGGAGAGGGGAAGGGCTTAGTTACAAAATTGGACGATGCTTAAGAACAAGCTTTTTTTAAAAAAAAAAGAAAACATATTTCTTAAACTAATCTAGTAAAAGTACATCCATGCGAATCAAAAAATAAAAAATATATAAAAAATCAGAAGAAACATTTAATACAGCAGTCTATAGAGTGGTAGTCTCGGTATGCAACCCATATGCCTCAAACTAGCATTTCCAAATACTTGGCCTTCTTCTTATTATATGGTTAGTCTATAATAAAAAGAGGAGAGGGGGGAGGGCTTCGCCTATAAAATTGGATGTAGCTTAAGAACAAGCTTTTTTTTTTTTTGGTAAAGCTAAATTTCTTAAACCAATCTAGTAAAAGTATACATTCATGCAAATTAGAAAATAAAAAATATACAAAAGATCAGAAGAAATATTTGATACAGCAATCTATAGAGTAGTCGTTCCAGTATGCAACCCATATCATAACATTGGCGCCAACTCATCTCAAACTAGCTTTTCCAAACCATTTGGGGACAACTTGGCCTTCTTCTTATATGGTGCTGCAGTGGACCCACACAACCCTCTTAATTAGGTTCTTTTAGCAGCTTGCCTCGATTCAATCATAACCCATATGTGATGGAAAAAGCCATTGTTTTTTACTTTTTAAAAAAGTTCAAATTTTTACATTCATTCTTAGAAATACCATGTTAGATACTAATTCGATACAAGTATGCTTGCATTTATTGAAGTTCATTAGTTCTAAGCAGAACTAGGCTTCAAGCATGTTGGGCAGCCTATGAAAGGTTCATGAGGGCTACATAGACTGAACCTATAAAAAAACTCTCGACACAAAAGCTAGAATACTTTTGTGCCTTGTGCGAGTTAGTGAGCGTTTACCCTTTTTTTTTTATATTTTTTCCCCCCTATTCTAATCTCTTCTTAAGCAACTAAAGGAGTTGTTCGAATCAAACCACCATATGATTATGCTCGTGAAAAGAGAATTCGAGTTGAGCCGAATTTGTAGTATCTTGAAAATGATTATTTGATTTGATAATTATGCATAAATTTATTTTGTGTAATTGCTAGCAATTTATAAGAAATACTCTCAAACAACTTGAGGACGAATTATGGATTGTCTTAGAAATTGCTAATATTTCCATGCTTGAAAGTCCCAATAAATTTTGATTTTATCATTGAATACTACTGACTGTGCAGTTTTGTTAAATGTTGTCTTCTATTAAAAAAGAGGTTTCAATTATTTTCTAATTTAATGATCATTTAAATATTTTGCAAATCAAATTTTAAATTAAAAATAAAATTTTCTGCTTTCAAAGCTGTGCAGAAAACTAGTGCGAGTTTTCAAAATAAATTCTAAATATTTTCTGCTCTAAAATTTGTGCAATAATTATTTTAAATCTTATTTCGAAACATGTACACTCTTACCTTTGTTGCCCTGAATAGTTCCAAAATCTCTAAAATATGATTTTTTAAAAAATTCAATACCTTGTTTAACTTTAAATTTCAATTCAAAATTTAAAAACCCTACAAATACACTTTGCTGGATGCCAAGTTTCAGTAAATAGGTAAGAACAAGAAACATATGCACCGATATTCTTAACATCATTTAGCCAGCTCTTCTATTGCTACATAATTTAATTTCTACTTTTTTCAAAAAATAGTTTAATATTCAATAAAATTAAAATAGATGAATGCACCTCGTATTAGTGTGCAGTTTCCTGTTCTTTTGGTACAGAGAGAGGCAAGGGGGAATACTAGCTGGCAAAAAGGAAGCATTTTTCGGATTCCTTTTTTCTTTTGTATAATATAAATCATGTTCAAAGATTTTTGTGTTTCAAGTAAGGAATCATGTCACAAGATATGGCGAAGAGATGATGATCAACTTATGGCACCTGCTATCCATGTCCATGATCCATAAATAATAGTAAAATACTATCCTCAACACCATGATCTAAAAACTAATAAAAAGTGCAAAATAAATGGTTAGAAATTACTAAAGTTTGTTAAGTTTGCTTCAGAATTTTGTAAAAAGAGAATTGGCTCCAAATATAGAAAATTACAAGAAAATACAATAAATTTGTTTATCACTAGTTCTTCTATTAACTAGTCTTTATCCAATTTGAGAAATGCTTGGTTCCATGAAAATCATTTAGGTAACTAGGATATATCCAATTTATGTTATACGAGCCGAATTCATGAATGCATTGGTATTGCCATCATATATAGTGCTTCACCCTCTCCTCATAATGTAAAATTGTAACCTTTCATGCAACTTGTTATTAACCATTTGAGATCATCTATACCTAATATGTATCAAGCGTCCTAAATATATATTAGTTGTTATTATAGAATTAGTATTTTTATTTATAATTATAATATATTATTTTTAATAGTAATGTT
>JAOXJJ010001238.1:4525-23311 GCA_025769935.1 Phoenix roebelenii
TAATAAAGTATTTTTTGGCATTATTCATCATTTTACATCTTCAAATGAACTCTTATATGATGAAGTCCTTAGGACTTGTTAATGATAAAGGAGGATTTATCTTTGAGTTCTTAAACCAGTTCATTACCAAATGATATGTTATTACAAGGACGACAGCATTAACGAGATTAGGTCATTATGTGATATATACGTTGGTTGTCCTCTTAATCAAGGAGTGTAGAGACACTGGTATGCCATACAGGTGAAGTGTCGAAGTACATTTCACTGAACGTGATCAATTCCGAAATACTACTGTCGAGAGATGTTCCGAGTGGATATGGATATAAGTATCCCTTAGACCTGAGATCACCATAGTGATTAGCAAGCAACTCACCGTACTTTGATACCAAACTACCTGAATTTCTAATTCAGGTCACTAGGTGCGGTCAAGTACTTGCGTAGTCAGTTGTGAGTCAAGATGGAATTGACCCCTCTTAGAAATAGAAGATAATGTCTTGTGATTAATTTAGCAAAATTTTGGCCAGAATAATTCGAGTGAGGAGTCACGTGATATCTAAAGTTAATCACATAATGGATGTACTAATTATAGGGTTAACAGTGAGCTCTAAGTCACCTTGGCATTAGGAGTCAAAGGGATGATTATACAGTAACCATAGTTCAGGATTCTAGAATATTTACTTCGCATATATTCTGCCTATTTGAATATCGGGTACCATTGCTAGATGGTCACATCGATTAGTGTAGGAAGTCATTCATGTACTACCGACTTAGGTTCAAACCTATGAGGTCAGACGCATGGAAGTTTTCTGATTGATCAAGAATGCTAATGAATGATTAAGAATCATTCAGGGTAATTTGGTCAATTTGATTGGCAAATTATCTTAAAAATAATTAAAGTAATTATTTAAGGATTAATTAGTAATTAAATTACTAATAAACTCAATTTGATTGAGTAATTGTGCTAAGGATGAGCCAAATTGAATTGGATTCAACTTTAGGCCCAATTAGAGTTTTGACCTGATTAGATTAGGTCAGAACCAAAAAGACTTAAGCTGATCAAATTAATTTTAAATTAATTTGTGCTTAATTGGGGATTGATCTAATTGGATTAGGTCCAACACAAAGTAATTAATTCAATTTGATTGAGTTTGGATGAGCCAACATTGAATTGGATTCAATTTGAGCTCAATTAGGGCCTGACTTGATTGAATTGGGTTCAACCAAATTGCTTTGTTTTAATCTGGGTTTGACCAAATTTGATTAGGTGCAACCCAAGAAGATTAGGCTCAGATGATGTGGCAATTAGTGGTGACATGGAATTGGCTTTTTTGAATTTTAAATAATCCAAAATTAATGCATGGCGCATGAACCCATTGCTTGACACTTGGCGACATTGCTTGGTGTTTGAATTTAAATTCAAACATTAAGCAATGTGTTAAATGATTTTGATCACTCAAACCATCAGACAAGCTGGTGTATGAGTTTTTGAATGGATTAAATTCGAATTTCAAGAGGTGAGTTTGAAAATATGAAGTCTTTTGCCTTGCCGCATGGAATTTTGCATCACTTCCCCCTTGCGCATGTATTTAAAGTTTGAATTTAAATTATATTTGGTTGAGATCTGATTTAGGTTGTTCCTATTCTATTGCATGCATCAACTAAAGGAGGATTTCAGAAGCTAATTTTCAAATTTTGAATGAAATTCGATTTTCATTAAAAGGGGTCAAAAATGGGCGCCGGCTACACATTGCATTGCAGCCTTTTTCCTCACACGCCTCCTTCTCCTCTTCCTTCTCCATTTTAGCTAGGTTTTTCAGGGTGAATATCTGAAAGATTCAAGATCAGATCTGAATTCTCTACTTCTCCTATAAGCCTCATCTCCATTTGCTTCAAGACGATTGATCAAGAGTTGATTGAATTCCGGCGAGCAGATTTCAGCCTTCAAGTGTTATGCAACTGCTAGCACTGTTGCGGAAGAAGATCCTTCAGGGCTTTGCGTGTAATTCTCGTAGAGGCCATTCGTATGCGTGGCTGCAAAGTCAAGAAAGAAATGAAGAAACAAATGTTGTAGAAGAAATAAATATAAGTAAAAATAATATTCCCTATGGAATGTATAAGGGTAAGGAATCCCCTATCCAATCAGATATGAGCTTTCATATTTAATGGATTACACACAAGGAAGCTATATAAGAAGGAAACTCAATAAAGAGTTCCAGTCAGAAGGAAATAAACCTTTTAGACTTTGGTATTATGAAAAATTTTCAACATTAGAATTAATATACTACAAAAACAAATATTATGATGAATTAGAAGCCTATCAAAACATAAAATATTTTACCCCTTGGTTTTTAAAATTTTGTGCTGATGAAAAAAAACCAAGAAATAGTAGTTCTTCAGAAAACATGGACAAAGATACAGGATGAAGTAATAAATTCATCTTTTCCTCCACAACAAATGTTCAAACTTCAATCAACTGAAGCAATGGCTTTTTCTAATTTGAATAAGATGGAACATGCACATGTGACAATTAGAGAATTAAACACACTAATTGGAGCACAAAATTATACAAATGCATATTTATATTGTATAGGAACAGAGTTACTACAACTAGAAATAAGATTAACTGAAATCCATAAAGATCTCAAAAGGGATATTCAATTTTTAGTAAAAATGAAGGAAAAACCTGAAGAAACAAGTAAGGAACCAATAACCCCTGTTATTCAGCCCACACCAGAAGTAAAACACTTTAAATTGGAAAAACCAAATGCAGAATTTATGAAGGTTTTAGAAGAAAAATTAAAAGGAATACATATAGGAGTAGCCAGAAGAAATTCTAGGACTAACCCTGATAGCGAACAATCTGATGAAGGAGTTTAGAAGACATATGTAAAATATTTGGAAAAAATCTCCAGATAAATTCAGATGAAGACTTATCAGAAGAAAATATTCCAAACATAGATAAGTTTGAGAATTAGATGAAGGAATTAAGCGTTAATCCGATTAGGTATGAACCTAGGCCATTAGAAAAATACTACTATAAATGGCCTTCTCCGATAGATGTACTTCATGAGGAGAAAGAACCATTCCAGAACTCTTATTCTGGAAAACACATATATGAATGGAACATAGATGGATTGTCTGATAAACAAATTTTGGATGCAATACAAAGAATAATGATGTATTCAACAATCTATCAACAGAATGGTAATACTGATCATGAGATTGTCAAATTTATTGTCACTGGATTTATAGGTCAGTTAAAAAGATGGTGGCAGCAATATCTAAATGAAAACCAAAATAATGAAATTTTGGGTCATATAAAAACAATAAAAGTAGAGCTAGACAGGCCAACTAGCAGTGGTGTTAAAGGAATAGACACTGAACAAGATGCAGTATATACACTGTGCGTCACAATAATCCAACACTTTGTAGGATTAGAATTAAAATATGGAGATTCAATGAGAACTTTATTAATTAATTTAAAATGTCCTACTTTAACACATTTTAGATGGTATAAGGATACTTTTATGACAAGAGTTATGCAAGTAAATGATCCAAATACAGAATTATGGAAATCCAAATTTATAGATGGATTGCCATACTTATTTGCAGAAAAGGTAAAAAAAAACCTTAAGAGATGGACAGGATGTCAATTATGAACACTATACTTATGGACAAATAATAGGAGTATGTGTTCAAGAAGCTTTAAATATATGCAATGATTTAAAACTTAAAAGACAATTAAAGAAACAATCACTTACAAAAAAGCACCAACTAGATGATTTCTGTCATCAATTTGCATATGATATGCAAGAAAATCCAGAAGGATTAAGAAAAACGAAAAGAAAGTATAAAAAATATCTACATAAACACCTTGTAAAGAGTATAAAGCATATAAATAAAGAAGATATCTCAAAAGGAGACAACAGTAAGAAAAATATGCTGTTAAAAATAAGAAAAAGAAAAGGGTCATAAGAGAAGAACCTAAATGTTATAGATGTGGTAGGTATGGGCACTATGCTAATAGATGCTCAGTAAAAAGAAAAATCAACGAATTAAAAGTTGATGAACATATGAAAAATCAGTTAATGAAGTTAATGATAAACTCATCCTCGGATGAAGAACGGTCTGAGTATCCAGATTCCTCGGAAGAAGAGATAAATTAAATCATTTCTTCAACCTCATCTAAGTTAGAAACAAGTTCAGATAAGTGTCAATGTAACACAGTTCAATGTAATGAAGATTACTGAAAATCTTTGGTAGGAGTGAAATCATTGAATGTCTTGACTAATAGTCAAGAAGAAATATTAAAGATTTTAGATCAAATTACTGATGATCATATTAAAAAACAATTACTAGAATTCTTACTAGAAAAGAAGCCAAATAATAGGGAATCATCTAAATTGATATTACCTAATCAAGGATATCAAATTAATGAAGTTATAAATAGGTTTAATAATTCTAGGATAAAAGAAAAACTTGCTTCCTTAACAGACTTAAACATGAAATAAATCAGTTAAAGATAGAAATATCTATGTTAAAGCAGGAAAATAGATAATTTAGTGCTAGAATAACTAGCCTAGAAACTACAAGAGAAGAATCTCAGAAATTTCCTTTAAAAGAAAAAGAAAAAGTTATAATTCAAGAAACAAATGATCTCCCAGAATATTTAAACATATTGAATCAAGTAACATACCAAAAGTGTTATATAAATATCACCTTAGTAATAAACAAGACTTTTGTACTAGAAAATCCTAAAGCATTGATAGATAGTGGTGCAGACTTAAACTGCATCCAAGAAGGGATAATTCCAACAATTTATTACGAAAAGACAGTGCAGACATTAACTGCAGCTGGAGGAAATAAGTTATTAATTAAATATAAAATACCCAAAGCATATATATGCAATCAGGATGTTTGTATTAAAACATCTTTTATTTTACTTAAAAATTTAACACAGAATATCATTCTACGAACTCCTTTCCTTAATGATATTATGCCAATAACTAAAATAAATAATTATGGAATCTATACAGAGAAACAAGGAAAACAATTAGTATTTATGTTCATAACAGATCTGCAAACTAAACTGATTAATGGAATCAAGGACATCCTTATAAAAAAGGAGAACTAGTTAAACTTCTTAAAAAAAGAAGTAAATATCCATGATATAGAGGAAAAATTAAAAGATCCTTATAATCAGGAAAGGATTAGAAAATTAGAAGACCAGTTAAAAAATGAAGTTGGTAATGAGTTACCCAATGTTTTTTGGGATAGAAAAAGCTATCAAGTTAGCCTACCTTACGAAGAATCGTTTGAGGAAAAGTATTGTTGCCCAAGGAGACAACCCAAGAGGGGGGTGAATTGGGTTTTAATTAATTATTGACCAATCAAAAATAAAGTGAGTGATTAACTAAATCTATTGCAAGTGGATTAGTTATATCACCAGATGCAATGAACGAAGAGAGAGAAAGAGACAAAGATCAATACAAACACAGAGAGGTTTATAGTGGTTCGGAGCCAACACTTGCTCCTACGTCCACTTTCCAAGCCGCACTTGGGAGTTCATTATAATTTCTAGGATTACAGACGGTTGTTTTGCAAGATTACAACCAAACTTGTTGTTTTCACGAGATCACAACGAACTCAGTCGGTTTTGACAAGCTCACCGACTAGAACCAAATGATTGTTTTTCCGAGATTACAATTAAACCCAATTGATTTTTCCTGGTTCACCAACCAAAATCATACACCGTTAGATTTATCTTTGGCTCACCAACAAACCTTACATTCCTTGATTCAATTTCCTGATTGAATCAAGTACAAAAAGAAGAGTTTAAAGTTCACAAGTAGAGCTTCTGAAAAACAAATATGAAATATTATAAACAAGATTGAGTTAGAAGCCCTCAAACATATTTGAGATGAGAAAGTGGAGCTTCTCGATTTCTGAGTCTCCTCTTGAGTGAGTCGGAGGATGGGGAACAGTCGGTAGAGCTTTGAATGCGAAGGAAGCCTTTTTGGTTTGAGTTGAATGCATTTCTTCCTTCTTTTGTTTGGATTTGCTCTTGAGATGCTTTTGGTGGTTGAAAAACTTTAATGCTCAAGTGAAATGACTCTCTTATTGTCTACTACTGTTCACTTTGGCTATTTAAGTGATTCCCTTTGAAAAATAGCCGTTAGAGACTGATTTGGAGCCGTTCTGACCCATCTACACAATCTAACAATGTATCCGTTGGGATCGGAGTCGACTCGCACGATCTGGAGTCGACTCGGCTGCTACTGGAGTCGACTCACACTGTACTGAAGACGACTCGACCACTGTTCCAAATTTGAATTAAAGTGCATGCCTTGTTCTGGGGTCGACTCGGACCAAACTAGAGTCGACTTGCCAATAGCTGGAGATGACTCGGGCACTTAGGGGTCGGCTCGTTTTTAGGATTTCAGAAATCCAACTTTCTGTATTTCTCTCACGAGTCGACTCGGCCAAACTAGGAGTCGACTCGAATGACTTGAGAGAAGACTTTGGAACACCTGGAGTCGACTCGTTCACAGAATCTCCGAAACTAATCTCTGCTTTTTAGACTGCTTTTCTCTGGGAGTCGACTCAGACAAACTGAGAGTCGAGTCGGCTGATATGGGAGATGACTCGTAGTCTTCGCGAGTCGGCTCGCTGACAGGGTCTCAAAAACTGACATTCTGTCCTTTTGTCAGCTTCCCTTTGGAGTCGATTCGGGACCATCTGGAGTCGACTCACCAAGCATCGAAGTCGATTCGCAACCTTTTGGAGTCGACTCACTAACAAGATCTAAAATTCATCATTCTGTCTTTCTGTCTATTCTCAGTCGGAGTCGACTCGGAGATTCCCGAAGTCGACTCGAACTTGTGCCAAAAACTTCAAGTGTCCCAAAATCGACTCACAGAGTCCAGGGATCGACTCATGATGCAGACTTTGGTTCAGACAGATTTCAATACTTAACAAAAAGACTCTGAACCAAAGCTCAAGGCACTTAGACAGAAATTAATAAAGATTCACCTGAAACACTAGATTGAATTTATTAGAACAACATACAACATACTCAAGTGCTTTGAACTCATCAAAATCAACTAGGGGAATATTCAATCACTCCACAATCTCCTCCTTTCTGATGATGACAAAACATTGAGTATTTGTAAAGTGAATTACTTATTTAAGAAATGAATCATGGTAAAGTTTTGAAATGAATTCAAATGTCTAGTCATTTAATATATCCAAAATTGAAAGGTATGAGTCAGTAAGCTCTGAAATTGAAGCTCGTCCTTTCATTTGAAATTATATAAGCCTTCAAATCATTCAATCCATTATTTAGCTTATATGTCTTTAACGAGTTTGCTTTCTTAGAATTTCAGATTCTCCCCCTTAACATGTGCATTCAATTTTGTTTAAACTTTGTTCAAGTTTTCTGGATGTTCTTTTAGTGTTCTAACTTGAACTTAAGCACTTAATTATACAAGAAAAAATCTGACGATTTTGTTTAAATGTTTTCTTGTTTAGTTATTCCCTTTACTTACAATATATCATATTTTCTCCCCCTTTTTGTCATCATAGCAAAAAGGTGAAATATCAATTTATGTTTCATTGACATAAATAAATTGTCATCATTAGTGCTGGATTGCTGAGGAGAACCAAATATTTTTTTCTCCTTATAAGCAAGAAGATTTTCTTGAATGGTATTATTGATACCATCTAATTTATCTTTGGGCATACCAACCCACCATTTGTAAAGGGCATTCCTTTTTAGCACCAGAATGTTGTCGCAGTCAAATCCAGTAGACAGAGTCCATTTCCATATCCATGGAATTCTATTTTCAATGAAGTAGATCATCGGGCAAGTACCAGTACATATCTGGTCATCTCTCATCTTATTGATGGTTGGAAGGTTATCTACCCATTCTTCAAAGAGATTACATATTTCTTTAGGTAATATTTTTATGTCGGGCCCGAAGAAAGTCCACCATTTGTTGAACCAGTGGAATAGGCTTGGCCAAGACATCAGGATGTACCTGTAAAAACCAAGAGTGCGTCCTCTTGGGATTTTCATAATAAAATATATTAGTAAATGCCTCGATGTAGTCCCAATAGGTTGCTGTGACTTCATGACCATATCTTTTTATCATTACTGTCCTATTGGGATCCAGTCTTATTCTTGTGGTTGCATAATCTTGCAAATAGTACATTTACTATAATTGATATAATTATTTATATTATTACCATGGAAATTATGAGTAATTTCCACAAATTCAATGAGGAGCAATAATTTCTCCATCATCTGTCTATCCTTGCCATCCATTGAAGGGTATCCTTCATCGTCAAAGTATTTTTGACGTATGCACCATGGATCGTCCATTTGTTGAATATCATTTTGACCCATGTACATAATGATTTGCTTACAATGATTTTGCAAGACCAAGGTGTCAATAGTACTTTCTTGAAGCACCTCTTTCATCGTTGGTTTTGATGATGATGTAGAAGAGAGATTTTCTCTTACAACATTTTGCTGTTCAACCTCCTTTTGTTTCTGTTGATTAAGGTAGGTTGTTAAGTCCACCATCTGTGGTACTCTTTCTAGCTGTCTATGAAACAGCAAATTTACTGTATTCATGGGAAGTGCATTGGCACTGCATCCCCTATTTTCTCGAGAAGAATTTCTTCCTCGAGCATATGTTTCTTTGAGAGGAATCATCCCTGCAAAAATTCTCGTGTTAGAAAGTCTAGAAGAGAATTTTCTTCAAATTTAATATATTCAATCTTAAAATCAAAGACGGACAATTGTGCCTGCCATCCAGCAAAGATTTGTTTGGATACTAAATTTTTAATATCGTTTTCTATGATCAGTTTTGCTGCCGTGCAGTCTATCCTCAACAAAAAATGTTGATTTAACAGATCGCTCTAAAACTTTAAAATGCATTTCACTATTGAAAGCATTTCTTTCTTAATTGTAATATACTTAATTTGAGTGGGATTCCATTTCCCAGAAGTATATCTTACAAGTATCACTTTATTGAGATTTGGATCTAATTGCTTTAAAATGCCACCGAATCCAATATCTGATGCATCGGTTTCGACAATTTTAAACCAATTAGTATTGGCTAATGCTAAACAAGGTAAACTTCTTACCTTTGACTTGATTTTCTTTACATGTTTGGCATGCAAGTTACTCCAAGGAACTGGACTTTTATTCAGTCTCCCATATAATTTAGCAGTATCATCTGCTAGATTCTTATAATAGTCAGATACATAATTCAAACTTCCTAAAAATCTTTGAAGTTGTTTAGTATCGATTATTTCATCTAAAAATTTAGATGCAAATTTCATACTTCTTTCAATTGGAATTATCTTTCCTTGGGATATATAATGTCCCAAAAACCTTATCATAGTTTGAAATAACTTCATTTTTCTTTCTAATATAACCAGGCCATTTTTGTGGGCTAACATTTTAAAATGTTTAAGTTGTTTGATATGATCGTCTATGGTTTTAGAAAATACTAAAACATCATCTATATAAACAATGATATTTTCTGTATTATTGAAAATTTCAGTCATTATCTTCTGAAATTCAGAAGGGGCATTTTTTAGTCCAAAGAACATTACATTCCATTCGTAATGACCAAATGGTATTGTAAAAGCAGTTTTGTATCTATCAGATTCTTCAATTTGAATCTGCCAATATCCTGACTTCAAATCAAACTTTGAAAAAATAGTTGCCTCATTCAATCTATCTAACAAGTCTTTTTTATTTGGTAATGGATATCTTATCCATTTCAACACTTTATTCAAAGGCTTATAGTTAATCACTAATCTTAGATTTCCACTTTCTTTTTCTGCATTTTTATTGACGCAAAAAGCAGTACAGCTCCAAGAAGAATAAGATTTTCTTATTAATCTTCTGTCAAGAAGTGTCTCTATCTCCTTTTTACATAGTTTGAGATATTTTTGGTTCATTTGTGTTGGTCTAGCCTTAGTGGGAATATTATGTTCCTCAAACGACTCTTCATAAGGTAGACTAACCTGATGACTTTTTCTATCCCAAAAAGCATTGGGCAGCTCATTATAATTGATATGTTAGTAAATGCCTCGATGTAGTCCCAGTAGGTTGCTGTGACTTCATGACCATATTTTTTTATCATTACTATCCTATTGGGATGCAGTCCCCATTCTTGTGGTTGCATAATCTTGCAAATAGTACATTTACTATAGTTGATATAATTATTTATATTATTATTATGGAAATTATGAGTAATTTTCATGGATTCAGTGAGAAGCAATAATTTCTCCATCATCTGTCTGTCCTTCCCATCCCTTGAAGGATATCCTTCATTGCCAAAGTATTTTTGATGTATGCATCATGGATCGTCCATTTGTTGAATATCATTTTGACCCATGTACATAATGATTTGCTCACAATGATTTTGCAAGAACGAGGAGTCAATAGTACTTTCTTGAAGGACCTCTTTCATCATTGGTTTTGATGATGATATAGAAGAGAGATTTTCTCTTACAACATTTTGCTGTTCAACCTTCTTTTGTTTCTATTGATTAAGGTAGGTTGCTAAGTTCACAATCTGTGGTACTCTTTCTGGCTGTCTATGAAACAACAAATTTACTATATTCATGGGAAGTGCATTGGCACTGCGTCCCCTGTTTCCTCGAGAAGAATTTTTTCCTTGAGCATATGTTCCTCTGAGAGGAATCATCCCTGCAAAAATTCTCGTGTTAGAAAGTCTGGAAGAGAATTTTCTTCAGATTTAATATATTCAATCTTAAAATCAAAGACGAACAATTGTGCCTGCCATCCAGCAAAGATTTGTTTGGATACTAAATTTTTAATATCCTTTTCTATGATCTGTTTTGCTGCCGTGCAGTCTATCCTCAACAAAAATTGTTGATTTAACAGATCGCTCTGAAACTTTAAAATGCATTTAACTATTGAAAGCATTTCTTTCTTAACTGTAGAATACTTAATTTGAGTGGGATTCCGATTCCCAGAAGTATATCTTACAAGTATCTCTTTATTGAGATTTGGATCTAATTGCTTTAAAATGCCATTGAATCCAATATCTGATGCATCATTTTCGACAATTTTAAACCAAGTAGTATTGGCTAATGCTAAACAAGGTAAACTTCTTACCTTTGACTTGATTTTCTTTACCTGTTTAGTATGCTAGTTGCTCCATGGAACCGGACTTTTATTCAGTCTCCCATACGATATAGCAGTATCATCTGCTAGATTCTTATAATAGTCAGATACATAATTCAAACTTCTTAAAAACCTTTGAAGTTGTTTAGTATCGATTATTTCATCTGGAAATTTAGATGCAAATTCTATACTTCTTTCAATTGAAATTATCTTTCCTTAGGATATATAATATCCCAAAAACCTTATCTTAGTTTGAAATAACTTCATTTTTCTTTCTGATATAACCAGGCCATTTTTATGGGCTAACATTTTAAAATGTTTAAGTTGTTTGATATGATCATATATGGTTTTAGAAAATACTAAAACATCATCTATATAAACAATGATATTTTCTATATTATTGAAAATTTCATTCATTATCTTCTGAAATTCAGAAGGTGCATTTTTTAGTCCAAAGGACATTACATTCCATTCGTAATGACCAAATGGTACTGTAAAAGCAGTTTTATATCTATCAGATTCTTTAATCTGAATGTGCCAATATCCTAACTTCAATTCAAACTTTGAAAAAATAGTCGCCTCATTCAATCTATCTAACAAATCTTTTTTATTTGGTAATGGATATCTTATCCATTTCGACACTTTATTCAAAGGCTTATAGTTGATCATTAATCTTGGATTTCCTCTTTCTTTTTCTGCATTTTTATTGACGTAAAAAGCAATACAGCTCCAAGGAGAATAAGATTTTCTTATTAATCTTCTATCAAGAAGTGTCTCTATCTCCTTTTTACATAGTTTGAGATATTCTTGGTTCATTTGTGTTGGTCTAGCCTTAGTGGGAATATTATGTTCCTCGAACGACTCTTCATAAGGTAGACTAACCTGATGACTTTTTCTATCCCAAAAAGCATTAGGTAGCTCCTTACAAACTTCATTTTTGAACTGATTTTCTAATTTTCTAATCCTTTCTTGATTATAAGGATCTTTCAGTTTTTTCTCTATATCATAGATATTTATTTCTTTCTTTAAAAAATTTAACTGATTTTCATTTTTTATAAGGATGTCTTTGATTTCATTAATCATTTTAGTTTGTGGATCTATTATGAACAGAAACACTAATTGTTTTCCTTGCTTCTCTGTATAAATTTTAGAGTTGTCTATTTTTGTTATTGGCATGATATCATTAAGGAACGGAGTTCCTAGAATGATCTTTTGTGTTAAATTTTTAACTAAAATAAAAGATGCCTTAATACAAACATCCTGATTACATATATGTGCTTTTGGTATTTTATATTTAATTGATAACTTATTTCCTCTGGCTGCAGTTAATGTCTGCACTGTCTTTTCAAAATAAGTTGTTAGAATTATTCCTTCTTGGATGCAGTTTAAGTCTGCACCACTATCTATCAATGCCTTAGCATTCTCTAGTACAAAAGTCTTGTTTATTACTATAGCAATATTTATATACCACTTTTGATATGTTATTTGATTCAGTATGTTTAAATATTCAGGAAGGTCATTTGTTTCCTAAATTATAACTTTTTCTTTTTCTTTTAAAGAAAACTTTTGAGATTCTTCTCTACTGGTTTCTAAGTTAGTTATTCTGTCACTAAATTGACTGTTTTCATGCTTTAACATAGATATTTTTATTTTTAGATGATTTATTTCATACTTTAAATCTGCTAAGGAAGCAGGTTTTTCTTTTATTCTTGAATTATTAATTCTATTTATGACTTCATGAAATTAATAACCTCTATTAGGTAATATCAATTTTGATGATTCCTTGTTATTTGGGTTCTTTTCTAATAAGAATTCCAATAATTGTTTTTTAATCTGATTATCAATAATTTGATCTAGAATCTTTAATATTTCTTCTTGACTACTCGTCAAAACATTTAATGATTTCATTCCTACCAAAGATTTCCAGTAATCTTTGTTACATTGGACCGTGTTACATTGACATTTTTTATCACTTGTTCGTGTCTCAGATGAGGATGAAGAAATAACTTCATTTATCTCATCTTCCGATGAAACTGGATACTCACTTTCCTTTTCATCTGAGGATGAGTTTATCATTAGTTTCATTAACTGGTCTTTCATATGACCATCAACCTTTAATTCGTTGATTTTCCTTGTTACTGAGCATCTATTAGCATAGTGCCCATATCTACCACATCTATAGCATTTAGGTTCATCTTTTATAACCCTTTTCTTTTTCTTCTTTTTAACCGTTAATAGATATGGGCACTACGCTAATAGATGCTCAGTAAGAAGGAAAATCAACGAATTAAAGGTTGATGATCATATGAAAGACCAGTTAATGAAACTAATGATAAACTCATCCTCAGATGAAAAGGAAAGTGAGTATCCATTTGCTCTACAAACAGTACCATACATCATCATTCTATGTATGACATCAATTATCTGTTTGTCATTCATTCCATCTATGTTCCATTCATAAATTTCTTTTCCTGAGTATAAATTCTGGAAATGAGGTTGATTCTCCTCAAGAAGAACATCAGCCGGGGTTAGTCTGCTATAATAATAATGTTCCATTCTTGCTGGCTGATATTTAACCTAGTTAATCTCTGATAATTCATCCAGGTTATCAATCTTAAAACACCTTAATTGATGTTCTAGTTTTTCTAGACCTGATTCATTACTCAAGTCATTTTGTTGCACTGGTTCATCCAAATGATCTTCACTGATTATTCCAATGTGCAATGATTTTAATCTGGTTTCTAATAATTCTAGAAACTCAGGATTATGGATTTTTAATTTAAAACCTTCTACCTTAATTGGCGGTTGAATCATTGGGAGTTCTATTGGCTCCTTAGATTCTTCTACCTTCATCCCTTTAAGAGATTTTAAGGTTTGAAATTCTCTTTTAAAGACACTATGCATTTTTTCTAGTTTCTGTTCCAGTTCCATTAACAGGCTTCCTACACAGACCAAGTATGTGTTCATGTAGTTTTGAGCTTTAATTAACTCATTTAAATCTTTCACCCTTAGGTGTTCCAGGCTTGTCTTATTTATGCTAAGATAAGCTGTAGCTTCAGTCGAATCTAATTTAATCGGCTGTTGTATTGGAAATGAGGAAGTTATTACCTCATTTTGTACTGTTATCCATATCCTCTGGATCACGGTTAACTTCTTTTCTTGTTAATTCAAGAAATATCTTATGAACCAAGGTATAAAGAATTGAATATCTTGGTTTCTTTCCAATTCCTTATAGAATTGTTTTTTGTAGAATTCTTTTTCTACTGCAGAAAATTTCTGCCCATACCAAGACCTAAAAGGTTGGTGTTTTTTAAGAGAAAGTTCCAAATTTAGGAATTTCCTATTTTTACTTCCTATTTTGTAATTCATGATAAATGGAAGCTCATTTCTGATGGGGTCGGTGATTCCTTCCCTTTCTCCTTAGAGTAAATCCCATGTGGGATATCATTCCTGCTTATTCCTATTCCTTCAACAACCTTTTGTCCCAGGAATTTTTGCAGGAATGATTCCAAGAAGAGGATCAAGCAACCAAGGCAGAAAATACTCTGCCTAAGATATCAGGGGACGCAGTGCAAATATAGCACTTTCCAAAAATACTGGGAATATATGGCCTCCTTATGTCAGGGGACACAGTGCTTATGCACTTCCCACATATTATGGCAGGGGACGCAGTGCTAATGCACTTCCCAAGGCTCTACTGATTACTGCTGGCAACTTCCCAGCATTGGAGGCCAATACCCAAATGGTGTATTTGGCAACCTATCTCGGCAAAGGGAAAGAGAAGGTTGACCATGAACAGCATAATAATGCTGGGAAAGGAACTTCCTTGCAACCAACTTCATCGTCGAGCCCAACAGGAGAATCTCCTGGACAGTACTTACTCGGAGAAGAAATCCGTGGAGGTTATCATGTACCCGGACCACAGTGAAGTCAATAATCTGAGTGATCCATGGCTACTAGTCAAAAATACTTTGACAAGCAGGGTTACCTTCTATGGAGGGGAAAAATAGGGTAGTAATGGAGGCGCTCCTGCTCCATACTAAATCTGTGGAAATTCAACATAATTTCCAAAATGGTTCTATCAGGAGTGGTATTATTAATTTTAGTAAGTCAGTCTGGAAGGTTTGTGCTTTCTAGCCTAGACTCAATGTCTAGGTCTTCTTCCTCGAAACTTATTAGATCGGGAAGTTCTTTTACCCTAGATCTATTATCTAGGTTGTCTTCCTTAAAGATTATTAAACCCCAAAGCTCTCTGGGAAGACTTTCTTCTATCCTAGGTTCATTTCCTGTGGATTCTTCCTCAGGACTTATTAAAGGTTCTTCCTCAAGACTGATGAGGTCAGGAGGAGGAATCACTTCTAAACCCAAAAGATCTCTGGGAAGACTTTCTTCAATCCTAGGTTCATTTCCTAGGGATTCTTCCTTAAGACTTATTAAAGGTTCTTCTTCAAGACTGATGAGGTCAGGAGGAGGAATCACTTCTAAGCTTAGAATGTCTATGGGAAGACTTTCTTCAATCCTAGGTTCATTTCCTAGGGTTTCTTCCCCAAGACTTATTAAGTCACGAGGAGGAGGAACAACTATGTGCTCTATTGTCCTAGGTTTATGTCCTAGGAGTTCTTCTTCAGAACTTATCAAGTCTGGAAGAACTATAATTTTCTCTGTTCGAGACTCATGTTTTATATTTTTCTTTTTCTCAAAAATTAATGAGTCTGGAACCTTTTTATCTACCCTTGATAATTTTTCAGGGTTAGTCCTAGAATCTTCTAAGACCTTTTTTTCTATTAAAAGAGAGTTCAGAATTAATTTTTCTGTTTGTTCTTTTGCATAGAACACACCAAACTATGAAAAAAAAATATTCTATGTTTCCACTGGTTTCTAAATCCCTACAGTACTGAGTTTTATAGTATGCCAACTCAGTGGGATTAAAATTATTAAAATACCATTCTCTGAAGATTTTATTATCTTTTGATAGGAATTCCTTATCTAGGATATTCCCAATTGCTCTTCCTGATTGAAGGCATTTGTTTCTTTCATTAATATTAAAATTTTTAAAATATTTATAAATTCTATTAATTTCTTTATTATTAATGGAACTTCGGCTCACGAAGCTATTCTCCATGATTGGCGACTTACTGGCCAGTGCTGTGCACATTGAAGTTATGATTGTTCTGTGCCTCAACCTCAGTGTACATTGATGCGTCACAGAAATGCTCTCCCAAGTGCAGGAGAATCGCACAAGTAGTATAACTCGGAAGTCCGAGGTCAATTTCTCAGGGAACGATCTATGGATTATTAGCGTAATTTTTAGATATAATTTTTAGTTAATTTTCAGAAATTAAAAGTAGAGAATAGTAGATCAATAAACAAAGCTCAATGAAATAGAAATGGTTAGGGATCCGGAATCCCCTTTGATGATATTATTTTCAACAATTAAATTTTGCGATTCTTTATTAAGGATCAATCAGATAGAATAGTTCTAATCATGGAGTATATAATTTGAAAACATGAATTCAAACTCTAAGTATTTATCGTGCCGAGTCCGTCTACGACAAATCAAACATCGAAACAATCCATGAATCAAGAAATATAAACCATAAAAGATCTATCTCATAGATAAGCATGCAAGAATCAAAAACATATTAATAGATGTAAATCAAAGAGATCAATCGTTCAGAATTTACTTGAAAGAAAATAAGAAATCAAAGGTTCCTCTATCACCCTTCACCTAAGAAATCAGCCCCCCATTAAAAACATTAACTTCTTTTCTCTCTTTTTTTTTTTTTTCGGAAACAGGGGACCTTTCTCTTCTCTCCTCTGTTTTTCTTCATTGTTTTCGAATGGGAGAGATGCCTCCCAACTTCCCAGCTGAGAGGTAATATCCTTTGGCCTTTGATCCCCCCCTCGCACGCGGTGGAGATTCGTCGGCTGACATGAATCCCCAGGCGAAGATGATGGACACGGACGGCTGGATGAGGCTGTGGATGCGGGTGAATCGCCACGGACGGCTGCGGGATCTAGGGAAGGCTGATTGCTTGCTTAATCTGAAAGAGGTGGATGAATCACGATCTCTTCCATGCTGGAATCGCGATCTCTTCCATGCTGGAATCGCGGACTCGGAAGCTGGCTGGGATGAGGTGCGGATGAGGCGTGTGCTCGAGAAAGCTGGGATGAGGGTGAATCGCCATGGATGGCTGCGGATGCTCTCGAATGGAAGGATGACATGCCGGTGGGGAGAAGGAACCAGAAACGCGTGAGAGTGGATCTGGGAATGGAGGATATGCATGGGAGCTGAACCATGCTGGGACTCGGCTGAACGCGTGGACCCTTTGAAATGAGGAAAGAGGGGAACGCGGGATGCTATGAAATCAGAAGTTGGCTGCAGACGCAGAAATGCTTTGCACACGGACGGCTGGGAGGCTTTGAGACGCGGATGCGGACGGCTGCGGAGATGCTCGCGGGAGGATGGGCTGCATGTAGATCTGGAATGGATGGCTGGGATGGATGAATCATGAACTCCAGAAGCCTTTGAAACGAGGAAAGAAGAGGATGCGGGATGCTAGGTGGAAGCTGGGACAAGGAGGATGCTCGTTTCTTCTACGCGGGCGGACACGTGAAATAGATGCTGGCTTGCGGATACTTAGGCTTGCAGAAGAATGAAGCTGCGACGAAGTGGATGGCTGAACTTACCTCCTTCTAGTGTGCAACTGGGATCAACCCATGTGGTTGGCTGTTTACCTACAATAATACATCTTTTTGAACCCAATGTGCATTTTAGCTTTGATTTACGGTCACCTGCACTCTACAAAAATATAATATTAATAAAGCACTTCTATCATTATTTGTTAGCAATAAAACTAATTTAAGTGATGTGTAGATCGCACTTTTGCGCTCTCATCATACATGATAAAATAAAGATTGAACAATAGTATATAATTCTAAGACAGAAAACACTACCATATGAATGATATGGCATATATTTAATCTACTGCTAGAAAATAAATCAACCATTCTTCCATCAATCGGACCATAATCTATTCAATTGACTGTTAATAAATAAATCAACCATTCTTCCACCACTTGGACTATAATCTGTTATACTTATTGTTAATAAACATATCCAGTATCCTTCCATCACTTAGATGACTATAATCTGGCCTCTTTCTCCCATCAATCCAGAGCACTGCACCCTACCAGGGGAGGATCACTACGGGCACTTAGCTAGAACTGCCCTACATACTGCTCTAACGTCGGAACTCCCATCGGCTAAACGGGTCTTACCACCGGGCCACAGCCTCCCTCCCTCGGCCTCAACCCATCCAGATACAGTGAGTCCAGAGATAGGTGCCAATTGTCACCCTTATGACTTCAGTTTAAAGGATATATAGATTAACAGAAAATAAACAGATTGTCATCCTTATGGCTTCAGTTTGAAGGAGTTATAGATCAACAGTAAATAAACAGACTGTCATCTTCATGACTTCAGTTTGAGAGACATATGATTCAACAGTAAATAAACATCTACCAGTTCATGCTTTGTTGGCGGAGGCCTGAGGGGCCGAGTCAACGTTGGCGGAGGCCTGGAGGGCCGAGTCAGTCCTGCCGCCTGCCAA
>JAOXJJ010001238.1:35422-49393 GCA_025769935.1 Phoenix roebelenii
CTATTGCAAGTGAATTAGTTAGATCACTAGATATAATGAGTGAAGAGAGAGAAAGAGACAACAACCAATACAAACACAGAAAGGTTTATAGTGGTTCGAAGCCAACTCTTTCTCCTACGTCCACTCCCCAAGCCGCACTTGGAAGTTCACTATAATCTCTAGGATTACAGCCGGTTGTTTTGCAAGCTCAAAACCTAACTTGTTGTTTTCACGAGATTACAACGAACTCGGTCGGTTTTGACAGGCTCACCAACTAGAACCACTCGATTTATTTTTCTGGATTTACAATCAAACCCAGTTGGTTTTTCTCAATTCACCAACCACAATCTTATACCGTTGGTTTTATCTTTGGCTCACCAACAAACCTTACAACCCTTGATTCAATCATCTGATTGAATCAAGTATACAAAATAAGAGTTTAAAGTTCACAAGAAGAAGCTTCTAAAAGAAAAGCAAATGTGAAACAATATAAGCAAGGTTGAGTTAGAAGCCCTCAAACAGATTTAAGATGAGGAAGTGGGGCTTCTTGATTTCTGAGTCTCCTATTGAATGAGCTGAAGGACAGAGAACAATAGGTAGATCCTTGAATGCGAAGGAAGCCTTTTTGGTTGGAGTTGAACGTACTTTTCCCTTCTTTAGGTTGGATTCACTCTACAGAAGCTTTTGGTGGTTGAAATCCTTTAATATTCAAATGGAATAACTCTCTTGTTGTCTACTACTGTTCACTCTAGCTATTTAAGTGATTCCTTTTGAAAAATAGCCGTTAGAGAGTGATTTGGAGCCATTCTGTCCCATTTGCACATCCTGACAATATATCCGTTGGGATCGGAGTCGACTCGTGCGATCTAGAGTTGACTCGGCTGTTACTGGAGTCGACTCACGCTTTACTGGAGACAACTCCTCCACTATTCCAGATTTGAATTAAAGTGCATGCCTCATCCTGGGGTTGACTCGGACTAAACTGGAGTCGACTCACCAACAGTTGGAGATGACTCGGGCACTTAGGAGTCGGCTCGTTCTCAGGGTTCCAGAAACTTAACTTTCTATTTTTCTTCCTCGAGTCGACTCGGATTTACTTAGAGTCGACTCGGCTGACTTGAGAGGCGACTCGAGATCTTTGGGAGACGTCTCATGCTCTGCCTTGGAGTCGACTCGGGCTTTGTTGGAGTCGACTCGGCTAACTTGAGGGTTGACTCTGAAACACTTGAAGTCGACTTGTTCACAGGGTCTCCAAAATCGAGTCTCTGCCTTTCAGACTGCTTTCCTCTGGGAGTCAACTCGGATAAATATGGAGTCGACTCGCCATGTGTCGGAGTCGACTCACAACCTTCTGGAGTCGACTCGGTAACAGGGTTTAAAATCCATCATTCTGTCTTTCTGACTGTTACCCTTTGGAGTCAACTCGGGACCATTTGGAGTCGACTCGCCAAGCATCGGAGTCGACTCGAAACCTTTTGGAGTCGACTTGCTAACAGGGTCTAAAATTCATCATTCTGTCTTTCTGTCTGTTCTCAGTCGGAGTCGACTTGAAGAGTTCCGGAGTCGACTCGAGCTTGTGACAGAAACTCGAAGTGTACAGGAGTCGACTCGCAAAGTTTCGGAGTCGACTCGTGATGCAGACTTTTGTTCAAATTGAGTCCAATACTTAGCCAAAATACTTTGAACCAAAGCTCGAGGCACTTAAATAGAAATTCATAAAAATTTGCCTGAAATACTAGGTTGAATTCATTAGAACAACATAAAACATACTCATAATGCTTTGTGCTCATCAAAACCAATTAGGGAATACTCAATTACTCCACAATCTCCCCCTTTTTGATGATGACAAAACATTGAGTATTTGTAAAGTGAATTACTCATTCAAGAAATGATTCTAGGTAAAGTTTTGAAATGAATTCAAATGTCTAGTTATTTAGTGTATCCAAAATTGAAGGGTATGAATCAGTAAATTCTGAAAATTAAAGCTTCCCCTTTCATTTGGAATTATATAAGCCTTCAAATCATACAATCAATTGTTTGGCTTATGTATCTTTAATGAATTTGCTTTCTTAGGATTTCAGATTCTTCCCCTCAACATGTGCATTTAATTTTGTTTAAACTTTGTTCAATTTTTCTTAAATTTCTTTTAATGCTGTAAACTTGAACTTAAGTTCTTAATTATAGAAGAAAAAATCTGACGATTTGTTCTTGAATATGATTCAACTAATCTTCAAATTTTTCTTGAATAGATTCTGGAGATTACTCCTTGAGGAGCCCCAACGGAGGAATAATGAACCTCGAGGTATCGAATCCACTAAGAACAAATCACATTTTGCTTAAAAATTTTCTTGTTTAGTGATTCCCTTTACTTGCAATTATATCATATTCCCTTTACTTGCAATTATGTCATATGTTCTCCCCCGTTTTGTCATCGTAGCAAAAGGATGAAGTATTAAAAAGTCAAAAACATACAAGAGGCATAGTTAATGAGACAAAAAAAATGTGCTTTTCATTCATTGTAAGCTTGAATACATAAAAGATGTTCAGAAAGTGCATAGTACTCAAAACACAAAGGGCACAAAATACACAAGTTCTTAGAAAAGATTTTTCAATTCATTGCAAGTATTACACAATTGAGTACAATGATTGAAAGTCCAAAAGAACTTCATATGATTTTCAAGAAAATACAAGTCTAGGAAGGTGGATGTCTAGAGGAAGAAGATGAAGCTCCCAAATTTCTTCGCTGACACTCCAGAAGCAAACGAACTCCTTCGGAGATATTCCCCAATTGCGCAATAATTTCTGAAGTAGTCCTAGCTTGGGTTTGGGTCAGTTGGGTTACGCTGTCGATGATTGCATTAAGCTTATCTATGACGGCGTTTGCTACCCTTTCAGCTCCTTGATTTAGGCTCGGCAGCTCTGATCTAACTGAATCTTGCATTTGCTTTGTAGCTTCCTAAATTTCTGAGAATCTCATGTATTGACCCTGAATAAGACTTCTCAGACTAGATAACTCCTCCTTCACTTCAGCAATCATCATAGAAATAGCTGCAATGGAGGGGGTCAGATCAGTGGAGGGTGTACTAGTGGTACTCCTGAGTTCTCTCAAAATGTCATCCCTCAGAGCTCTAGGCTGCTCACTACTAATCCTAACCTCAAGGGGCTGCTGAGATGGTGGCATAGTGGATGATGGATCGGTAATGGATGAAGGGCCAGTAGTGGATGGGAAGGTGGAGGGATCTGCGGAGGTATCTGGTTCAGGTTCAGAAGTGGAAGAGTGAGGAGCAGTGGGGTCAGATGGTATGGTAGAAGAGGTTTTCCTAACCTAAGTATCATCAACCTTGTGAAATCCCATTCGGTGGAGAGTCCCCTCGTTCATATAGTTCGTGTAACGGAGTGAACGAGAGGGTTCCCCCTCAGCGATAGGAACATCTAACTCCCTAAATATCAAGGTGAAGAGCATACTATAGAAAAGACTCGGTCTAGGTTTATCTAAAGGTTCACAGATATAACAGTAAATAAGTTTAGGAAAGTTGAGAGGGACGTCATGTAGAATGTTGAACATGATAGCTAAGTCTTTCTCAGAAATAAAATCAAATCTACCCATTTTAGAAAAGTGAGTGCGAGAAATTATACTAAGTAGGAGGAGCATCTTAGCGGAGAGCTGATTTGCAAAAATCTCCTCAATAGGGGACTGGGGTGCTCTCCTTAGAATGGCCGTAAGGGTCTCAAACCTATCAGTAGGGTGAGTGGGAGCTATACCCTCACGAGAGAGGTGGAAGACTCGTGCAATGAGATCCTCCGAGATGGAAATAGGGACACTGGCTACCCTCCCTTGAATACCACCGCCACCCCGTGTGATGGCGTCATAGAATTTTCGGACTAACCCAGGATATGTAAGAAGGTCAATGGAATAAAAGTAATCTAAACCTTGAGCCCTAAGATGATGCCCTAACGTAAACCCTTCATGGGAGAGGAAGTCAAAATCGACTTTCCTCCTAGTTGAGACAACCCTCCTGGTGCACGAACGTGAGGGAACCGACCGAGGCGAAGAGGGAACCAAAGGAGGTGACCTCACGGGTTCATTCCGTGCCTTGGATCATCTTTCGGCGTCGTGCGCTGCGAGAGGTCTCTTCCGGCTAGGTACAACGGTTTTCCTAGGCATCTTAACCTACCCAAGGATGGAGAGACGTGAAAAGGGAGGAAAATCGAAGGAAAACTGAAGAAAGAGAGCGGAGACGACCGGGGGAGACGATTTGAGGGTTTTGAAATAGTGGCGGCCGAAAAGAATGATTTGGAAAAAATCATTTCGTTTAGGGTTAAAAGAAGGATTTCCGACCTCAAGTCGACTCCTGAAAATTTGCGAGTCGACTCGTGCATGAGTCGACTCGAATTCTGGCACATAACCAAAATCTCAGTTAGTACCTTACCAAAAAAGAGAGAGAGATGGTAATATTTAGAGCTTAAGGAATGATTTGATGATCATAAGCGTGGAATACTATATCAAACATAAATTAATGATCAAAATCAATAAATGAGAGAAAATAATCAAAGAAATGGATCAATAACTTCTAACCCTCTTTTAAAAGTACAAAATCGATCTTCACTCAAGAATTTTATGAAGATATCAGCAAGTTGATCATTGTACAAACAAATTCAAGCATCACATCACCATTTAACACATGATCTCTTATGAAGTGATGTCTTATCTCAATGTGCTTAGTTCTTGAGTTCTAAATTAAATTTTTAGTTAGATTTACGGCACTCGTATTATCATAGTTTATGGAAATCTTATCTTGCTTAATACAATAATCTTCAAGTTGTTGCTTGATCCACAAAATTTGAGCACAACAACTTCCGACAGCAACATATTTGGCCTCCGCTGTAGATAGTGCAACCGAGTTTTGTTTCTTGCTAAACCATAAGATTAAGTTCTCTCCTAAAAATTGACGTCACCCACTGGTGCTTTTTTATCAAGTTTACAACCAGCAAAGTCGGAATCAGTGTACCCTATTAAGTCTATGCTTTCTTTAGAGTACCATAACCCTATATCTTTTGTTCCTATTAGATACTTAAAAATTCTTTTAACTGCATTTAGGTGTGATTCCTTAGGATTAGATTGATATCTAGCACACATGCATACACTAAACATAATATTAGATCTACTTACTGTAAGATATAATAATGATCCGATCATATCTCTATACAGCTTTTGACCTACTGACTTACCTGATTCATCTTTGTCTAGTTTGCATGATGAGCTCATAGGGGTGCCAATTGACTTGTTTCCATCCATATCAAACTTTAGCATTTTCTTGATGTACTTAGCTTGATTGATGAAAATTCCTTCTTTAGATTGTTTAATTTGAAGTCCGAGGAAGTAGTTCGACTCTTCCATCATGCTCATCTCAAATTCACTCTGCATCAATTCAGCAAACTCTTCGCAAAGACGATTGTTAGTAGCACCAAAAATAATATCATCTACATAAATCTGCACTATTAACATATCTTTGTTTTTCTTTTTCAAAAATAAGGTTGTATCAACATTCCCTCTAGAAAATTCATGATCTAATAAAAATTTGCTAAGTCTTTCATACTATGCTCTAAGGGCTTGTTTTAGACCATAAAGTGCTTTATTTAATTTGTAAATATGGTTAGAATATTGATGATTTTCAAAATCAGAAGGTTGTTCTACATAAACCTCCTCATTAATATACCTATTTAAGAAAGCACTCTTTACATCCATTTGAAATAATTTAAAATCTTTAAAATATATAAATGCCAGTAACAGTCTAATTTCTTCAAGTCTAGCCACAGGAGCAAATGTCTCATCAAAATTTATACCTTCTTCTTGATTATAGCCCTTTGCTACTAGTCTAGCCTTGTTCCTAACCACAACTTCATTTTCATCAATCTTATTTTTGTACACCCATTTGGTTCCAATTGAGTATTCAGAGGATCTTTCAACTAAGTTCCATACTTTATTTTTGTAAATTGGTTTAGTTCCTCTTGCATAGCATTTATCCAATTTACATCATTTTCAGCTTCTTCAATGTTTTTAGGTTCTAAATGTGAAACAAATACAAAATGATTATTTAAGTTTCTAAGAGAGGATCTAGTTCTAACAGATTAAGATGGATCATCTAAGATTAACTCTTTAGGGTGACCGTAAGCATACCTCCAAGCCTTTGTAAGCCCATGATCAGCAATTACCTTTTGGCTTGTTGAAGTCTCTTCAATTTGCTTCAGTTCATCCTCTTGTAAGGTCATGTCATCCATCTTTTCTTTAGGTATCCCTGCATCATCATCCAAAGCTACTTTCTTGCTAGAGGAAACATCATTAGTCTCATCAAAAATAACATGAATAGATTCTTCAACAACAAGAGTTCTTTTGTTGAAGACTCTATATACCCTACTTGATGTAGAGTATCCCAAAAATATACCTTCATCAGATTTGGATCAAATTTATCTAAATTATCTTTATCATTATTATGAATGAAACACCTAGAACCAAAAATATGAAAGTAGTTTACTTTGGATTTTCTATCTCTCCAAAGTTGATAAGGTATTTTCTTTATAATTAATCTCAACAAAACTCTATTTAGAATATAACATGATGTGTTAATAGTTTCAGCCCAAAAGTACTTTGGAAGATCATTTTCACACAACATGGTCCTAGCCATCTCTTTTAGGATTCTATTCTTTCTTTCTACCACTCCATTTTGTTGCGGAGTCCTAGGTGCAGAAAAATTATGAGTTATGCTCTTTTTACTACAAAATTTTTAAAGAGATGATTTTCAAATTCTGTTCCATGATCACTCCTAATAGCTATAACTGAAGTATTTTTTACATTAGTTACTTTCTTATGAAATTTCTTAAATGCTGAAAATGCTTCATCTTTATGAGCTAAAAACATGACCCATGTGTATCTAGAAAAATCATCTATTATCATAAGACCATACTTCTTTCCACCAAAGCTTGTGGTCCTAGTTGGTCCAAAGAGATCCATGTGAAGTAGCTCAAGGGGTCTAGTGGTAGAAACACAGTTTATAGACTTAAAAGAGCTTCTAGATTGTTTGCCAAATTGACATGCTCTACAAATTTTATTTTTCTCAAATTTCAGTTTTGACAAACCAATCACAAAATCTCTTTTAATTAATTTAGACAGTATATCTATGCTTGCATGACCTAACTTACGATGCCATAACCAACTTTCCTCATTTAGTTTAGTATCATCCACTACTAAGCAGTGGCTGTTTTTAGTGAGATCATCAAGATCTACTACATATACATTGCCACGTCTTAGTCCTTTAAAAACTAAGCTATTGTCAATTGAATTCGTTATGATGCACATTAATGGCTTGAACAAAATATCAAAACCTCTATCGCATAATTGACTAATGCTAAGTAAGTTATGCTTGAGACCATCTACAAACCGAATATTATCAATAAAGGATGAAGGTGTGATTTGTATTTTACCGATACCAATGATGTGACCTTGGTTATTGTCTCCAAAAGTCACTACTCCTTCTTTCTTAGATTCTAGGATGAAAAATTGTTCCTTGTCACCCGTCATGTGTCTTGAGCAACCACTATCCAAATACCAACAGTGTTTATTGAGCTTGGCCGCAAGACACTCCTCATCCTCGTTGGTCATAAGGCATATATTGGCCTTCTCTTCTTGTTCTTCTTCCGATGATGAGTTGTCGGATTCTGTCCAAGTAGTGAAGAGGGCTTTCTTCTTCTTGAATCTACCCCTTTTTTTCAATGTGAGGCAATCGGCTCTGAAATGACTAGGCTTTTTGCACTCATAGCATCCGATTCCCTCACCTTCCTTCTTCTTGCCCTTGTCCTTATGGAAGGAGCTAGAAGGGAACTTTTTCTTGTGGAATGTTTTCTTTCTATTTATAAACTTCCTAAATTTTCTCACAAGAAGTGCATCTTCTTCATCATCCTCATTATCTTCTTCTTCACTACTACTACTGCAAGAAAGATCTTTGTTATAAGAAGTAGATTTGAGGGTAATTACATTTTTTTTATAGGAGGATTCTTCTTCGTTATGTTGTTTCATTGTGAGCTCATGTGTCATTAGAGATCCAAGAAGCTCCTCAAGTGGCAGCATGTTCAAGTCTTTTGCTTCTTGGATTGCCATAACCTTGGCTTCCTATGACCTTGGTAGAGAGCGAAGAATTTTCCTAACATGATCACTGTTAGTATAACTTTTGCCAAGGCCTTTTAAACCGTTGACAATATCAATAAATCTGGTGAATATGCAAGAGATGGTTTCATTAGATTCCATTTTAAACAGTTCATACTTATGAACTAGCATGTTATTTTAGATTCCTTGACTTGATTTGTGCTCTCTTGGGTCACTTCAAGTCTATCCCATATCTCTTTCGCAGAGTTATATGTAGAAATTCTATTAAATTCATTAGGGTCCAAGGCACAATAAAAAACATTCATTGCTTTGGCATTTAGTTGTACCTTCCTTCTAACATTATCATCCTAATATTTTTCAAGCTTGGGTATAGTAATGTTATCAACATAGATAGAAGGAATATACGGTTCATTAATTATGATGCTCCAAACATCATAGTCTTGGGCTTGGATAAATATCCTCATTCTAGCCTTCCAATAGGTATAGTTAGCTCCATTGAACAATGGAGGCCTATTGGTGGATTGCCCCTCACTAAGAGAAGATCCAAAAGGGGTTGTCATCTTAATCTTTTACTCTTTTTAAGGATTGGAACACCAATCGATATGAGAGCACCTGCTCTGATACCACTTGTTACCCAAGGAGACAATCCAAGAGAGGAGGTGAATTGGGTTTTAATTAAATATTGATCAATTAAAAATCAGGTTAGTGATTAACTAAATATATTACAAATGAATTAGTTAGATCACTAAATGCAATGAGTATGGAGAGTGAAAGAGATAAGGTGCAATACAAACATAGAAGGGTTTATAGTAGTTCGGAGCCAACTCTTGCTCCTACGTCCACTTTCCAAGCCGCACTTGGGAGTTTACTATAATCTCTAGGATTACAGCCGGTTGTTTTACAAGCTCACAACCTAACTTGTTGTTTTCACGAGGTAACAACGAACTCGGTCGGTTTTGACAGGCTCACCGAGTAAAACCATCTAATTATTTTTTTGGGTTCACAATCAAACCCAGTTGATTTTTCCGGGTTCACTAACCACAACCTTACACCGTTGGTTTTGTCTTTGGCTCATCAACAAACCTTACAACCCTCACAGGAAAGATTCTAAAAAAGCAAGTGTGAGACAATATAATAAAGTAGAATTAGAAGCCCTCAAACAGATTTTAGATGAGAAGTGGGGGGCTTCTTGATTTCTGAGTCTCCTCTTGAATGTGCTGAAGAATAGAGAACAGTAGCAGAGCCTTGAATGCGAGGGAAGCACTTTTTGGTTTGAGTTGCATGCACCTCTTCCTTTTTTTGCTTGTATTTACTCTTAGGAGGCTCTTGGTAGTTGAAATGATTTAATGCTCAGATGGAATAGCTCTCTTGTTGTCTACTACTGTTTACTCTTGCTATTTAAACAGTTTTCTTCGAAAAATAGCCGTTAGAGACTGATTTGGAGCCGTTCTGACCCGTCTGCACAATCTGATAATGTACCTGTTGGGAGCAGAGTCGACTCGTGCGATCTGAAGTCGACTTAGTTGTTACTGGAGTCGACTCGTGCTTTACTGGAGACGACTCGTTCGCTATTCCAGATTTGAATTAAAGTGCATACCTCGTCCAGGGGTCGACTCGTATCAAACTGGAGTCGACACGCCAACTTTAGGAGACGACTCGGGCACTTAGGGATCGGCTCGTTCTCAAGATTCTAGAAACTCAACTTTCTGTATTTCTTCCTCGAGTCGACTCGGATTTACTTGGAGTCGACTCGGCTATCTTGAGAGATGACTCGATATTTTCGGGAGACGACTTGTTCTCAGAGGCCGAAAAATCGATTCTCTTTCTTTTGAACGTTTCTACCTTGGAGTCGACTTGGACCTTACTGGAGTCCACTCGACTATCTTGGAGGGTCGACTTTTGAACACTTGGAGTCGACTCGTTCATAGGATCTCCGAAAGTTGATTCCCTGCCTTTTCAGACTGCTTTCCTCTAGGAGTCGACTCAGACATACTGGGCATCGACTCGCCAAGAATCAGAGTCGACTCGCAACCTTTTGGAGTCGACTCGGTAACAGGGTTTAAAAAAACATCATTCTGTCTTTCTGTCTGTTATCATTTGGAGTTGACTCGGGCCCATCTGGAGTCGACTTGCCAAGCATCGGAGTCGACTCGAAATTCTTTGGAGTCGACTCGCTGACAGGGTCTGAAACTCTTCTTTCTGTCTTTCTGTCTGTTCTCAGTCGGAGTCGACTCGTAGAGTACCGGAGTCGACTCGAGCTTGTGCCAGTTTCTTTAAACCACTCGGAGTCGACTCGCAAAGTTCCGAAGTCGACTCGTGATGCCAACTTTGATTCAAATAGAGTCCAATACTTAGCCAAATTACTTTGAACCAAAGCTTGAGGCACTTCAAACAGAAATTCACACATATTTGCCTGAAATACTAGATTGAATTAATTAGTACAACATAAGTTATATTCAAAATGCTTTGTGCTCATCAAAATCAATTAGAGAATACTCAATTACTCCGCACAACCGTCAGGATGCTTTGGTTCTATGATTTAAGATGTCGAAACCCTTATTTTTGATCGGTTTTAGCGTCGCCCACTACCTGTTGCCGCCGGCCTCCTGTTGGCCGGCTGTGGGTCCCATGACCTTATGCACCACCTGCAACCATCCCTTTCCTTCCTCTTCCTTGGTTAGAGAGAGAAGCTTGTTCTCTCTCTTAGCTTCTCTCTCTTCTTCATTCTTCCTCTCTCTTATTTTTGTCTCCATCTGGACTTCTCTCTTTACTCTCTCTAGGGTTATTTGAATCCAACAAAAGGCCTTTTTTTATGATTTTGGATTGATTGTGGTTAAAGGAGTCTTAGACTATGACCATTAGGTGGCGTACCGGTCCCCACCTTAGTCCTCGCCAGAAATTGTTAGGTGGTGAACCATGACAAGCATGGCAAAAATATATAGTAAAACAACTGAAGGACAATCTTAAAAAGAAAAAAATCTTGACAAGAAGAGATCTCAAAATCCAAACAAGACATAACCTTGATATAAACAAGACATAGCCTTGATATTGCTTAGTCCTTGGGTAAGTCGAGATCTGTCGTTTAATATTTCAGTCATATCATCCAATGTAGAAATTAGAATAAGAGTGACAAGTTAAATAAGAGATGGAAGAGGAAAATAGATAATATTTAGCCTAGCTAAGAAAACACCTAGTTAAAGATAATATCTTGAAACGAAAGTGATAAAAGTCCGGCAAACTTATTAGAATACGGAAACAAAAGAACAAATATCAGTTAAGACTGGCAGTGAGCCTTGGAAATACCTCCCACTTGATCCATATCGATATTGAATCCAAGAAAACAAGCAAGCCTTGGCAATAATACATCCTCCTTGATCCATATCAATATTGAAGCCAAGAAAACAACCAAATTGCTGATAATATCTCCACTTCAAGCCATATAAAATTTGAAATCTAAGAAGTTAGAAACACAAGCCGGCCTTGGCAATAATACATCCTCCTTGATCCATATCAATATTGAAGCGAAGAAAACAACCTAATTGCTGATAACATCTCCACTTCAAGCCATACCAAATTCAAAATCTAAGAAGTTAGAAACACAAGCAGGCCTTGGCAATAATACATCCTCCTTGATCCATATCAATATTGAAGCCAAGAAAACAACCTAATTGCTGATAACATCTCCTCTTCAAGCCATATCAAATTCGAAATCTAACTGTCAATCACATTATGTTCCTATACATATAATTATCATCCAGGAAGTTGACATTTTAGTCACACAGACAAGGGAAAATTAGCTAAGAAGTAACAAAGAGAGAGCAAGAGAAATTAATAAAATAATACTCTCAAGTCTAAACCAGCAGAAGTTAAGCTCCGAACATCATGACCACACAACGCTCTAATTCCTGCAGCTATCATTAAAGATTAAATCACTGGAAAAATCAAGTAGCCCGGCCAGAAAGATCTTTTGCACACTTTCTTTGCAATAGGGAAGGTGATCAAAGGCCGTTCAGAGTGCTTTAGCGACTTCAGATTGACGAGGCCTATTTTTTGCATACATCGAACTTTCCTTTGAAGGAGACTTTTTACCTATCAGAATGGTCAATCCACAGCTCTTGGTGTCTTTCCGCTTTGTTGATTGAATTTTGATCTATCAATCCGACAGAGTAATTTCTGCCAAAGCAAAAGGAGCTATAGCCCAGCCAGCCCCTAGGGATAAAGAGAGTGCAAACTTCTCCCACAACTCTTAGTTCGAAAAGTTCATGATCAAAGGTTTTGCAGTAATGCGACAAAGAATAGAAAGCTACGAGAATGAGATGAAACTACGTAATAGTCATGTAGCTTCAAGATGACCAGACTACCACAATAATGGAGGATATCATGGTCTATCTTGACAGGGCCACTATAAAAAGCATCAAACTCCAACTTCAGCTAACAGGATATTGACCATAACTGAGAAGAAATTATTTTGATGCAAATATGTCATTTTTTCAGAAGCATGCTTCCAAGAAAAGATCAAACAACAGATGAAACTCGGAACCTAAAAATCTAATCTTTTAACAGTTCACAGCCTTCAATGTCATGGCAAGGCAGCGACTGTTTATGTGTGCAGGTACAATAATAAAATAACAGAATAATGAAATGATAACACCAATAACCAACCTCAGAACGAAAAACACCAAATAAACATTTTTGTTGTAACATCCTGGCTCCTACCTATCACAAAAAGCAAACAGTGTGTGCCAGAATTCTTGCACAAACTACATTATATTTAATAACATGAACAAAAAGGATATTCTGAGAACAAAAATTTGATTGGGGGAAAATCAGAACAAGATCACCTCAGTTACGAATTCCAAGTTTACAATCTACCCAAATTAACAGACAAGATACTTATTCAGATGGCTAATTAACATAAAGGAACTTATAACCCCTCAGGATTTTCTGAACCGACTGAAATGCAAGAATCAGCCTCAGTTATGAAAGAAACCAGATGAAATTTAACCAGGTCCGAGTTCTTCATAATCTACCCTATTCAGATGGCTAAGAAAAAGGAAGTTGTGGATTCTACAGAAGTCAAATTGGAAGACCCCGTAAACAAACAGTGCCTTCACCATTACAAGATTGCAAGAGGCTGCAAAGAAACAAGAAACAACAATAACGTTTGGTAAGAAGATTACTAAATAAATGTCATTTAACAAAATATGTATAAGAAAGTTTAAGGTAAAAGCCCCTTCATGAGAATTATGTCTTGAGCCACCCCCTTCATAAATAAAACTGCTTAAGTTGATATTGTCTCTGCAGAAATTTGCTGATTGAGCCAGTGTGAGACACGGGGCTGAAGTCGGCAGCCCTCGCCGACTTCAGTCTGCCGACTTCAGCCCCGATTCAATTAGGGAAGGAGCCGGAACAGAGGATCGCGATGACGATCATCTCCAGCTCCTCCGGGGGGGAACGGGGCAAGGGCGCCACGGGAATCCCGCGGCACCCCTCCCAGTCCATCCACGGCTGATTCACGGCCGTGGATCTCGCTCGACCGCCGCGATCTTTGCGGGGGAGTATCGTTACGATGGGGCGATAAAACCCCATCTATTTCTTCCCCTAGGGCCACCCCGAGCTTCTCCTCCTCCTCCTCCACCTCTT
This sequence comes from Phoenix roebelenii, assembly GCA_025769935.1. Classification (NCBI taxonomy): domain Eukaryota; kingdom Viridiplantae; phylum Streptophyta; class Magnoliopsida; order Arecales; family Arecaceae; genus Phoenix; species Phoenix roebelenii. The sequence continues at coordinate 49,203 of JAOXJJ010001238.1, forward strand.
TCCTCCTTCCCTCCTCCTCTCCTGGGTGACCGGCGTGCCTTCCTGACCGAGCGCCATCGGGATCCCCCTCGCGGCCATCCCCTGCTCTGAGATCCGCTCCCCCGCGGTTCCGAGCGCCGCCGCCGTTGCTAGCTGCCGGACCGAGCCGAGACCTTGCTCCGCCGCCTCTGCCACCGCCGGTAAACCCTCCT
>JAOXJJ010001238.1:49493-62704 GCA_025769935.1 Phoenix roebelenii
TCCTTGTGGATCAACCTCTTACGACCACTATTCTTCGAGTAGAATAGGTAAGAGTAAAATTAATTTAAACTTTGTTTGTCGGTTCTAACAACGATCTGTTTAGCATATTTTTAGGTAAACAGGAATCGGACAACAGAACCCTTTCTAATTGCTGATCGAATTAAATTTTTTAATTCGATCAAATCTACAAGGCAAGACTGACATCTAGAAATGTATCATATTTATCCGAAAGATATGAAATTTGGTGAAACATCAAATATACGCTTCAGTGGCAAGTTACTGTGCAATTTAATCCTTCAATTAACCAGCATCCCGAATATGTATATGAGTATGGATCTATATCAAACTCAATTATATATTCACGTCTCTCTCAATATTCTAATGATAATTCGAATGATGAAACATTAGAAACTCTTTCTAATTTTCATTCTACTTTGATCAAAGACTCCTTGAATTATCATACGATTAGAGTAAATAGGATGTAATCTTCTCTTACTAGAAGTGATTGATTTCTTGTTGACCTACTCACAACCTTCGTATACAATCCACTATATCTAGAAGTATGAACCAAAATATGGATTCGTGTGCATAAGATACCATGGTGGTCTCAAGTCAAAGGATCAGTTATACAACTCTCACTAAGATAATTATCTTTTGATATGTAAGTAAAACTCCATAAGATATTCTCTTGGCATGTCAATTTAGTGAACTCATTTTTCTAATAAGCACCCACATCCTTATATTATTAGTGTCTCCACACAAATGATTGTGAGATTAATCAGCCTCTCCATCGAGCATACAGAAGATGTGCCAGTCTTTTCGATAACATTGATCTCTGACTCAATGTACCAACAACTGAGAATATTTTAGATTAAAATTTTAGGATTTTAGGTCTCACTTGTATGACTCATCATAGGCCTAAAATTATTGCCCTAATCTATGGGGTTCATCATAAATATAAGATGCAACATATGATGAAACATTATGTCTTATTCATTTATAATAAAATGTCATGTACATAAGCTAGAAAATAAAAAAAAATCTTATCACAATATAGATTGCGATTGGCTTGTAGGACATTGATCTTTCAGTCTCCCACTTGCACTAAAACCAATCGTCCTTAATCTTTAACCCCATACAATTGAGGTGGCTATCAAATTGTTGCTGAGGTAAAGCTTTAGTGAATGGGTTTGCTAAGTTGTTCTTCGTATATACTCGTTGAATATTCTATCTTGTCTTTCAACAATCTCTCGAACGAGGTGGAAACGTCTTATAATGTGCTTGGATTTGTGATGAGACCTTAGTTCCTTTTTTTGAGCAACAGCTCCAGTGTTATCCTTCCTTAGCAGCTTCACTTACAACAATGTATTCTACCTTAGTAGCTGAGTCAGCTACAGTCTGCTGCTTGGAACTCTTCTAACTCACTGCACCACCATATAAAGTAAAAACATATCCTGAAATGGAGTTGCTATCATCTGGATCTGACTAAAAATTAGAATCAAAATATCTTTCTAGTTTCAACTTAGATCCTCCATACACTAGCAAAACATCTTTAATCCTTCTCAAGTGCTTAAGAATGTTTTTCACTGCTTTCCAATGATCTTCTCCTGGATTAGCCTGAAATCTACTTGCTATCCAAGGCATAAGCAATATCAGGCCTGGTACATAGCATATCATATATTATGGACCCTACAGCTGAAGCATAAGGAATAGAATTCCTTTCTTCAAGTGTCTTAGGAGACATATTCTTAGAGAGATGTATGCCATGACCCATGGGTAAGTAACTTCTTTTACTTCCATCCATACTGAACCTTTTCAGCACAAGATCTATGTACTTACTATTGAGTTACCCCATGCGCGATGTGACTCGCAGCAGAAATCACGCACAGGCGTTGTTCATCTCATGAACTTGCCACAGATCGTTGAATTCAAAAAAATTTCTAGATTCAATAATCCTGAAGATCTCTTTGAATTCATAAGAGAGAGAAGACTAAAATTAAAAACTTGATTACAAAAACCAAAAACAAATATCAGAAGTAAAGATCTTATCTTCACCTTTGTCTGGGTGGAAGCTCGCCGCAATCTGATGATCGTTATATAGGTTCTCCTTGTAGCCGCACATATGTCTGACCTCTATAGGTATCCATATGAGGATCTAAAAATCAAAGATGATGATCTTACCGGGATGCTAAATCCTTGCAGAGATCTCTCCTAATTGTCGTAGAAGAAAGGAATAAAAACGGCAACCAATCCTTGCTCCTTGAAGAAGAAAGAGTTTCTTCTTCTTCTACCTTGCTTGCTTGCATTGGAAGAGGAGAAGGAGAGGCTTCCTTGCTGTCGTGGAAGAGGAAGAAGGAGAGGAAGAGGCCTTAGGCGTGGAGGAGGAAGAACTCCAATAATTCTTCACATGCCTCCCCTCCCTCCTTATACTGGGTGTTTAGGGTTTAGTCCATCCTTGGATTAATGCCGAGTGTCCATGGTGCCTTGATCAAGAGGATTAGAATCCTCTTCATGCCGCCCACCCTTGGATGCATGCCATGTGTCCCATTAATAAATCCTAATCAAATTAGGAGAAGGAGGGGAGGCGCCATGCATGATCCTATGCCATGTGAATTTTGAAGAGCCTCTTGGACACTTCAAACTAAGGATGGCAAAATGTGACCCGACCTGCCAACTCGACCCATGTTCGACCCGCCATAAATAGGATTAGGTTTGGCCTAAACAGGTTTGGATCATAAATAGGTTGACCCGTTTAACCAGTTTATTAATTGGGTCAGATACGGATTTTAGATATCTGACCCGTTTAACCTGTTTAGATCGTAATTTAATCTGTTGCCATTCATCTCGATCATTAGACGGTTTATAATCAGCAAGGTCCTCACAAACCCTATCTCTTTTATATTCCCCTAAATCCCTAATCCACTCTTCTTTTGCCATCTCTCGTCGGCCACCGAAGCTCTCGGAGACGTATGCGTGCACGCCCTTGATGGAGCACGGCCGCGAAATCCCGAACTCCGACAACCCCAAGACCAACTCCATCGTCTTCACATCATCCGACAGAACCCTCTCTCTCACATACGGATAAGGCGGTGGAGCATCCGATCGAGAAGCCGAGGGGGCGTTGGATTCGAGCGGCGGAGCAGCAGAAGCGGCGACGCTCGACGGAGGCAGCAATGCTCAGCGGTGGCGGCTCGGTGCGGCACTGCAACGGTGGCACAGCGGCAGTCGCGGTAGATCTCGAGGTGGTGGTTCAACCGGTGAAGCTCTTGCGGCGACGCGGCAAGGTGGAGGCAGCGGGTGATGCGGGATGGTGGCTTGGGCGCAGTCGTGGTGAGGGAGACCAATCGGGGAAGAAGATGAGCTAGGGTATGTTTTTTTTTCTCCTTTAGCCTCCCGCCTTTCTCTCTCAAGTCTCTTCGATGAGCTAGGGTGGGGGTCGTAGTGAGGAATTAAGTAAAGTTTTTCTTCCCCTAATTTTATGTTATTTTTTCCGTAATTTTTCTTTTCTAAATTTGGCCTCTTTACTTGAGTCCTTCCTCCTCATTTCCTTCATCGCTCTCTAAGACTCCGACTCTCACTTCTTAAGAGAACTAAAGAGGGAGACCGGAAGAAGGAGACAAGAACAATCAGTGGTTGGGGGAAATGGGGTGCTTTCCATGCACCGGAGAGCCGAGCAAGAAGGGCAAGAAGAAGGATCAGATCTCGCCGATCTCAGGTACTTGGATTCTGTAACAAATTTGTGTGTTTTTTTTTGGAATGTTTTGCTTCATTTTTTTGGTTTTTAAGTCGATCGAATCGGCTTGGTATAAGGTATTCTTCCATTTTTGTCTTTTGGGATATGGATTTTGGGTTAGATGGATTTAAGACTCTTTCCCTCTCATCCCCCTACCCCCCATGGCCCATCTTTCCTTTTCTTAAATGGGTCTTAAATGGGTCGGATCCGGTGACCTATTTATTAAACAGGTCGGGTTCAGGTTGTAATTCCTGACCTGTTTAATAAATAGGTCGGGTTTAGATTTATAATTTTCTGACCCGACCTATTAATGCCTGACCTGCGATTGCCACCCCTACATCAAATCTCGCTGTGCGACTTTATTCACCATACAACTCTTGGAGGTGATCTAACATGTCCTTAGCAGTCTTCATGCTTTCATGCTGGCATTGCAATTCATTGGACATGGATGCCAGAATATAGCGCCTAACTTTATTGTCATCATCCAACCATTTAGTATGCGTCTCACGCTAGTCATTGGTTGGACGGGCTGGTAACACAAGCCGTTCATGGTCAAGAACATAAGCTATCTTTTCGTAACTTAAGACAATCTTCAAGTTGTGGAGCCAATCCTTGTAACTAGGTCAGGTCAATCTATTGTTTTTTAGGATTCGAATTAATGGGTTGGAAGCAACCATTACTATCTGCAGAGAATAAAGATTCTAATTAGAATTTTGTACTTGACATTAATTTATTCTTAGGATCTTTTAAAAGCAAATAGGAACAATTCCTTCCACTATTTTCTCGGATCTCTCATACTCCCCTAGTAGAGAAATGAAAACCTACGATTTAGGATTTCAAGTGGGGTGCCGCGGTCCCACCAAACTATATGTCACCTCATCTAACAGTTATTGATGACACATAAACGATGATTGTGTAACTCTTTGCACAATGCTCCACAAGCAAATTGCAGCTGACCTGGTCTCCAAGTCATGAGGACCTCACTTAACAGTTATTGACCTTGTTCCTTGGTTAAGTCATTATTGGATCCTCACCTAACAGTTATTGGAGCCCAACCCCATCTTTACCCCCACAATATCACATGTCAACAGAGAGATCCGGTTCCCCAATGCAATTTGCCCACTATATCCAGCCGAGATAAATCAATGTCGGAAAGATCTTAGCAGCTCTACTATGGTGAAAACCATTAGACTTAATGTTGGATAATCTAGTCTTAGTGATTTCAAATTTGAGCTTTCCATAGAAGGTAATCGACCAATTGGCCAGGTAAGCAGGTGGGAAGCGCCCCTTACTCAGAGAGTAAGGTCCTAATTAAACAACCACCTTTAATGCTTTCCAAGACATGGATCCGATTTGGGTCATATAACAAACACATGTACGCCAATTGGTTAGATCGTCTTCAACTCTTGATCTGATCCTGAGCACCCATGATTCGATCCTGATCAATACCTTGATCCATTGCCATCATCCGCTTAGATCGTGCCATGCATCTCAAGCTTGTACATCGATCAACCATTGATGTACATCACATCACAAATTACAACCTAGGAATAATAATTAATATTATGACCCTTTTGTGAGATATGTAGGTCCCTCAAATATATCAAATTAAGATGCGCGCAGGCATTTGAAATTTAAAGATTACATGACATTACAAACATCACAGGTCTTTACAATTTGATACCAAAAGGGTTGGATCCATTGATCATCACTACATGCATATGCATGAAAGTTTCAGATCTGTATTTTTAATTCATAATACTATCCTCTAAAACTCGGATCCTGCAATACTTGAATTTAAATATTGCAATCTCATTGCAATTCTAAAAATAATATTGCAAGCTCAAAAGAAATAAAATCTGCATGCTGAAAGTTTCAGCAATCTGAAATTTCAGCACGCAGAAAATTTCAGCAAGCATTAAAATTAAAATCAGATCTAATTATGACTTAATCAAACTTTTAAATCTTAATCATGCTCCCAAAAATGTGGCTCTAATACCATTGTTGTGTTTCGCCCCATGCGATGCGCCAATCGCAGCGGAAATCACGCACGGGCGTCATTCATCTCATGAACTTGCCACAGATCGTTGAATTCAAAGATTTTTCTGGATTCAATAATCCAGAAGATCTCTTTGATTCCATAAGGGAGAGAAGACTAAGATTAAAAACATGATTACAAAAACCAAAGACAAAAATTAGAAATAAAGATCTCATTTTCACCTTTGTACGAGTAGAAGCTCGCCAGAATTTGATGATCGTTGTATAGGTTCTCCTTGTAACCACACACATGTCCGGCCTTTACAAGTATCCATACGAGGATCTGAAAATTAGAGATGATGATCTCACCGGAGTGCTAGCACTTTGCAGAGATCTCTTCTGATTGTCGTAGAAGAAAGGAAGAAGAACAGCAACCAATCCTTGCGTCTTGAAGAAGAAACTCTTTCTTCTTCTTCTACCTTGCTTGCATTGGAAGAGGAGGAGAGGCTTCCTTGCTGGCGTGGAAGAGGAAGGAGAGGAAGAGGCCCTAGGCCTGGAGGAGGAAGAACTCCAATAATTCTTCACACGCCTCCCCTCCCTCCTTCTTATACTAGGCATTTAGGGTTTAGTCCATCCTTAGATTAATGCCAAGTGTCTAGGGCTCTTTGATCAAGAGGATTAGAATCCAAGAACACAACTTAAGGCATATTCCAAGAATATACCCTGATCTAATTAGGGTCTAATGATTTGACCCAATCATGAGCCCAATTCAATTTGGGTCAAATCCAATTTGATTTGGCTCATCAAATCAGCCCAATTGCAATCCAATTGCAATCAAATTCACTCAATTTTTTTTATTGAACTCACTAACACTTAGTGGATTGATTCAATCACCAATCATATTGATAATTGACACCAACTGTGATTCTGAATCACAATTACGACAATCTGACGAATCAAATCCTCTAATGTGTATGATCTCGTAGGTTCTATTCTGTCTAGTAGTGAGATATATTGAGATCTCCATATCAATATCACTGAAACTTCTTTCAGTGGACTGAAATGATTTTAGTTCTACTCATCATGGTTTACCGATCATCAGATAAATACCCTATGAGTCTCACAATCCACTAATGATACCTAGCAGTATTTAGTGGCAATCCAGCAGAATGGAATATATGAAACTCTAGGTGCAGTTAGTGTATAATACAGTCCCTCTATCATGGATTTTGATAGGATGGAGGTTATAGATAACTCATCAAATCCCATCGTCTATCATATGCAAGATTTATTTTGACTCCAGTTCGAGATTTGGAAGACTTCCTTTTCCAAAATATCTGGCCAGAAATTTAATCAAACTCAGTCTCATAAATTACATAGGATCACTCCTAATCTATCAAGGTCCATAGATCCATTCTAGATGCACTCCTATTCCTATAGTAAACCTATTGCAGCCAATCTGTACGACAAGGACCGAATGGTTAGGGCCCATATGTATGTACTCGTCAAACTACAGCAATCTCACAGTGAATAGCCAAGGCACTGCAAGTCAAAGAACCAGTCATACAACTGCAGCATAAGTATGTCACTGACGAATGGATAGGCATCTATGTGACTACTTGCTTTAGTCACGCTTAGTACCTTTGTTCTCTAACAAGCACTTGCACAATCACTCCAGCATCCCCACACTGTGGATTTGAGACTCATCCATATGACTAAGTGATATGTGCACTAATCTCATCGGATCGATCACCGTCCTTATGATGGTCTATCGATCTGGAGCATTTAGGAGTTAATTACCAATGACACATGCCACAAATTTTAACTCTTGAGAATATGTGTCATCTCATTAATTCCTTGGATGATTCATGAACACATACAAACATGAATGAAAATAATGTCCAATCTTATTAATAAGTAATAAGGGTCAAGTACAAATTTATGTCTCAGATTACAAATATACGTCAGCCACATTAGCTTCTAGGGTATACTTCTAACACCTAGACTGGGACAAGCCTAGCATCCTTTTAGATCTATTCCTATAGATCTTTATTCCAGGTATATACGATGCTTCACCCAAGTCTTTCATGGAAAACCTTTTTGATACCAAGTCTTAACCGATTGTAACATTGGAATATCATTTTCAATAATAAGTATGTCATCTACATACAAGATTAAGAAGACAATAGCACTTCCACTTATTTTCTTATACACACAAGGTTCATCCACATTTTTGATAAAACCAAACTCTTTGACTATTATATCAAAATAGATGTTCCAACTCCTCGATGCTTGCTATAATTCATAAATGGATTTCTTAAGCTTGCATACTTGATTTGTTCTTCCACTTGAGATAAATCCTTCTGGCTGAGTTATGTAAACCTCTTCCTCAAGATGACCATTAAGGAAGGCGGTTTTAACATCCATTTGCCAAATTTATAATCATAGTATGTAGTTATTGCAAGCAAAATCCGAATAGATTTAAGCATAGCAACTGGTAAAAAGTTTCATCATAGTCAATTCCTTACCTTTGCCTGAAATCTTTTGCCACCAATCTGGCCTTGTAAGTTTCTACTTGGCCATCTACTCCAATCTTTTTCTTATAGACCTACTTGCTATCTATAGGGGTTATACTCTCAGGTGCATCAACCAAAGTCCATACTTGGTTGGTATACATTGAGTCTATTTCGGATTTCATGGCTTCTAGATATTTGTCAAAGTTTCTAATCATGACAGCTTCCGAATAAGTCAGAGGATCGTCACTCTCAACGATGTGGGCTTCGTCATTTTCAATAATAAACCCATATCTTACAGGTGCTCTTCGCACTCTTTCAAACCTTCGGAGAGGAGATGTGTGTTGTGGTTGTACCTCTCCTGTCACTGCTCCTTTTTAGGATAAATTCTTTTTCCAAGAAAGTGGCATGCCTACCAACAAAGATCAGGTTGATAGAAGAGGTATCCTATACTCTCTTTAGGATATTCTACAAATAAACACTTATCTGATCTAGCACTTAGCTTATGTCCAAAATTTCTTCTGACATAAGCTGGATAGCCCCATATCTTAAGGTACTTAAGATTTGGCTTCTTACCTCTCCATATCTCATATGGAGTGGTAGATACAGATTTAAAAGGTACCCTGTTCAATATATATGCAGTAGTTTCTAGGGTAAATCTTCAGAAGAAAATAGAAAGATTTGTAAAGCACATCATGGACCGTACCATATCTAATAGAGTATGATTTCTTCTTTCTGCTATACCATTTAACTGTGGTGTATACGGAGGGATTTCTTCAGAGAGAATACCCTTTTTTTTGCTTTATCCAAAAAAAATACCCTTTTCTTTAAGATGATCTAAAAAACTCACTAGAAAGATATTCACCTCCTCGATCTGATCGAAGGATTTTAATACTCTTTTCAGTTTGCTTTTCAACCATACTTTGATACTCTTTAAACTTATCAAAGGCTTCAGATTTATGTTTCATAAGATACACATATCTGAATCTTGATAAATTATCAATGAATGTGATGAAATAAGAGTATTTACCTCCAGCTTGAGTTGTCAAAGGACCACATACATCTGTATGCACAAGTTCTAATAACTCACTTGGCCTTTCTCCATGTCCAGCAAATGAAGACTTGGTGATTTTTCGCATAAGATAAGATTCACAAGTTCCTAATGATTCATAATCATAAGGATCAAAGAATTTTTCTTTCTATAACTTGTTTATTCTTGACTCACTTATGTGACCAAGTTGGCAATGCCACAGAAATGTGTTATTCACCTCTTCTCTCTTTCGATTTTTGCTTTCATCAATATGAATGATATTGTCATTAAGAGATAGAACTAAAAAACCATTTTCTATAATACCATTGCAATAATGCTTATTAGAAAAAAATAGAGCAACCATTGCAATAATGCTTATTTTAAATTCTTGTTTTAACAATAAAGGAAGAAATTACATTTTTGATAATTTTAGGCATATAATAACAGTCTTCCAACTCTAAGAGCTTGCCCCAAGGCAACTTCAAAACATAGGTTCCAACTGCTTCACCCTGGATGGACTCTCCTCCAGCGCCACAAAGCTTGAAGTCACCCTTTTTCAAACTTCTAATTCTTTGTAGTCCCTGCAATGAACTGCTGATATAAGAACTACAGCCGGTATCCAATACCCATGAATTTGAATTTGAAGAACTTAATGACAAACTGGCATGTACCATATACATACCTTTTGATGCAACTCTTGTGTCAGGCTTTAAGTTGCAAGAAAACTCTTGCAATTTCTTTTTCAGTGGCCTTCCTTGCCGCAATGGAAATAGGTACTTGATCGAGAGACTTATTTTTTCTTTCTTCCTCTTCATTCAGCTACTTTTAGGGTTCAATTTAATCTTAGAACCCTTAATGCCCATTTTTTTCTTAGAGATTCTATCTACAAGAAGGAGTGGACACTTTTCCTTCTTAATATGGCTCTCAGCTGTCTTAAACATATTTAACAGCTCAGGCAAAGAGGTATTCAGTTTTTTTATGTGATAATTCACAACAAACTGGGAGAAGGATTCTGGGGGTGACTGTAGGATTAAATCCTGACTTAGCTCACCATCCATCATAAAACCCAATTGACTCAATCTAGTGATCAAGTCAATTACCATGAGAACATGGTCTTGTACGAATGTCCCTTCACTCATTCTTGCACGAAATAACTGCTTAGATATCTCATATTTAGCAGTTCTACTCTGTTCTCCATACAGCTCTTTTAAATTGAGAAGTATAGAGTGAGTATCCATGCTATCATGCTGCCTTTGTAAATCATTGCTCATAGAGAACAGCATGATACATTTAATAATTAAATTTTCATTCTTCCACATCTTGTATGTGGCTACCTCTTCTTCGGCAGCATCTTCCCCTTCCGACCCAAGGTCAGGGGTTTCGAGGATACAGAAATTTTTTTTCTGAGTGAGAAATCTTTAAATTTTTTAACCAGTCTACATAGTTAGAACCGGTCAACGTGTTGGCATCCAAGATGCCTTTCAATGATAGTGAAGAAGCCATTAATACAGAATTATTCTACATAAGCAAAAAATAAAACTAACATAAACAGACCATTCATAATGACATATATACAATTAGATAAAGGACTTTTATCTAATTGTTACTTCTACTATTTTATTGAATATCATAGCCCTCTCCTATGATAAACGAGAAACCCTAATTGGTTTTTTTAGTGAGGTTGAGATCCTAATTTTTCATAGAGGCCATGCAGTTTTACAACAAACCTTTATGAGTTCAAAGATAGAAAACTCTTTTCAATTGCATCTTATGCAATTTTCAATACTACCTTATCTTCTAAAACACTTATAGCCTTGTGATTGCACAATAAACTATAATATTTTAGTTAAGTCAAAATCTTTATTTTCATACAGTCATATTTGAATAATGTTGCCCTTGTGGTTTTACAACAAAGTGACATATCAAAACATGCCATAAGCATCTCTATCTACCAAGACAATATGACATCAGTTTACATAGCAAGCCTTTTGGTTTCACAACAAACCTGCTTGGATTTCTGACAAAATAATGTCTTGGCATGATGGAAGGCTTAGAGTAGTGTTTTTCAACATTAATAAAAGATAATTAACCAAATTGGCTAGGTAAGTAGGTGGGAGTCTCTCCATGCTTTTGCAACGGTCTTAATTAAGTAACCGCCTTTGACAGTTTCCTAGACACCAATTGATCAATTAATTCAGAATGGGTTAGCTTAAAGTATCTTTCACTACAACTTAATATAATTTTTATGAGGGCTTTTTGGTCTCTTGCACATTTTTATAAATGTAACATATATTGCATTTCTAATGCAAGAAGCAAACATGGCAAGGAATACGAACATGCTTCAACATATCTTATATGAAAATTCATATAAAGGCATTTGAACAATATAACATTGCTATCACATAGCAAATATCAAAATATAAGTGATAATCAATCCTACATCTAGCATGATCATTTGATTGAACCAATAAAGGTAGGCTCTAATACCACTGTTAGAGATTCTATGATGTAGGGGTGCTGCGGAAGCGTAGAATTTCATAAATTTTCAGAATGAAATCCCATAACATCAGACCCTAAACCAAGGTCACCTTAAGGGTAACAATAAAACTTATAAAATAAGTATAGGAATAGAAGGATACCTATAACACTAATTTCAATATTCAGAATTTTCACTAGGCGCCAAAGTGTTTACCCTCCAACGTTGATCCATACGGAAACTTGCTTCGGGATTCTAACTCCAAAAAAACTTGATTCTTGATGTTGAATTCTTTCAAATTGGCTTTTAGGTAAAATAACACTTCTCAAGTGCTTTGCCTTTCTCCCTTTTCTCTTGGCTTCCTTCTCCTTCTTTCTAATTGTCTTTTTCTTTCCTAATTCTTCTTGCCTTTTGTACTAAAGAAGACTTTTTGTCTTAATTTAGAACAACCTTAGAGAGAGATGTACGAAGGAAGGGATTGGATCATGTGTTTAGAACCCCAGGAATGCCAACTATTTATAGTTTGCAATGGGTTGCTTTTTCTTTTGGCGTGAGGATGCATCACCAAAGGATGCATCCTTATCCACATGCCTTATGGAGAGGGAAGAGGTGTGTGATCAAGGGGTGGCACCAACCAGAAAATTCCTCATGCCTCTCAATCTAAAAAATAGGGAAGAAGCGCCTCATCAAGAGGCGCCATCCTTATCCAAAAGCCTTTCACGTCTCTCATCCCTAAAAAATAGGGAAGATGCGTCTCATCAATTCCTATGGGGCACCAACCTCATCCAATGGCTGATGGTGATCCAAAAGCTATAAAAGATGGTGCCTCATTCATCATGGGCATGAGGATAAGATGAGAAAGTTAAATGGAAAAGAGTTCTTTAGCCAAATGGATTCTTCATCCTTATCCATTCATGGCGCCATCAAACCCAATCCAATTGCATTCAAACAAAGCCAATTAGGTGCTAACTCTTGGTTAACCCAAACTAGGATATGATCTAACCAAAAGGCCAATTTAATTACGTCAATCCAAATCAAGAATCAAATTTGAATCCAATTCAAATTAGGAGCTAGAGTTTGCAACATGTGCTAGCATGTTCATTCTGCAAAGATAATCTAATCTAATTAGATCCTTGATCAGTTTCCTTACGTGTGACCCATTGGGTTCCATATCTTGCCAGCAGTGGGTCTGGGTGCAAGTTGACCTGATTTGATTAAAACTCTTCTAATTGATTTAGGTCCAAACTGTGCAAAACTCGACCTTAACAATTAGAGCCCTTTTTAATTGGTGATCAATTAAATTTTTTAATTTAATTAAACCTATAAGACAAGATTGACGTCTAGCAACGTATCATGTCTATCCAAAAGATATAAAATTTGATAAAAATACCTGTTGCCCAAGGTGACAACCCAAGAGGGGGGGTGAATTGGATCTTTTAAAACTTTTCAACTACTTCTAAACTTTTCAATTAATTAAGCTAA
>JAOXJJ010001243.1:7915-26237 GCA_025769935.1 Phoenix roebelenii
GTCGTGGAGGAAGCTCACGATGCTTGCTTTCCGGACGTTGGGATAAGGATGCAAGGAGGTTGGCTTGATTCGGCTGGCGTGAGCTCGCTGGGAAGGTGTTTGGATGGATTTGGAAGAGGAACTCTGGGATACGTGCTGATCCGGAAGAGGAGGAAGTTTGCTCTGTTCTTTGGACATGGGAGGAAGATGGAGTTGATCACGGAAAAGATGGGATCTGGGGTCAAACGTGGATGCGGCCTGAATGCTAGGATTTGAGCTTGAACGCTTATCCTGTGGGTAATGGAATCATTCCACGAACGGGATGAAGGCTGGATGGATCCGTGAGCAGGGGAGGTGGGCATGACGCGGGCGTTTGAGAGGATCTCGGATGGTTGTTCTTTGGATGCGGAAGGAGTTGGATTCCTGGGCTTTATCCATAGACGATGAGACTCCGTTCCAAACGGGATGAGATCTGGGCGTTTCGGAAGGCTTATCCTTCCTGAGAAAAGAACTTGAGGATTTGGTTGGGAGGAATGAGATCCTGAGGTTTGCTTGGATAAGGAAGGATCACATCCGTGGATGGAAGATGATCCAGAAGAAGCGGGATGCTGGGGAGCTGAAAGATGAAGCTTGGGACTCGGCTGTAAGAAGATTGGAAGAAAATCTTGGACGATGTTATCGCGAATGGGATTGGCTGGGAATTCGTGGAGTTGGCTGGGAATCGGAGATTTGAGCCGGAAGAAAAGGATGAAGAAGGGAAGCTGTTAATCCATGGAATTCGGGATGAAGCTGGGTAGAAGCCAACAACTCTGTTCTTTGAATTCGGAAGGGAGGGATAACAGGGAATGTTGGAATCTTAATGCGGATGGCTGACCGTGGGATGCTAGGGAATTGGGATCAATGGATGATTCTGAGAGGATTTAATTCGCGGGGTGCATGTGATTTGGGTTCAGGAATTATCCCAAATGAGTTCGACTTGACCTGCATAGATTAAATTCGACCTGCATAGATTGAATTCGACCAATAAAATCAGTCAAACTTGAATTACTTTTAATAATTTATTAAAATATAATGATAAATGGGAATGCATTTTCTTATGTTTAAATTTAAAATATGTGCATAAAAATAATGATAAGTGCTATGAGTAAGAAGTTAATTTATGCATTATTCAGCACTTATCAGCAAGTAACCTCTACACCCCCTCCTATAAAAAGGGGGAGGAAGCTCTAGGCGGGGGATCTTCTTCCTCTCCCTCGCCAAAAAATACATCTCTCTATTATTTCTCTTCATAAAAAGTCCCTCTCTGACTTAAGCATTGGAGGGCCTGCGCCGGAACCTCCGGCCACAGGCTTCTTGCAGGTCCTTCGAAAACAGCCGTCCATTGCTGCATCCCAGCCGGAGCTCCTCCTTCTCGATCCGCGGTTATCTCGGGTCCAATTTCCAGCAACAGTTGGCGCTAGAGGAGGGATCCGAGTCGTGATCATGAGACTACGAAGCAGAAGAGCCTCTAATGCCTCCCGACATCATACACCAAGTCCTGGCCGCTCAGTTCAGAACCCACCACTGAGGCCTCCAGCAGATCAATCAAGTTCCGCAAATCCAGCCTGAGTAATTTAACATGCTGGTGCAGCAAGTCCACATACTAGCAGCAGTAGTCCAAGGCCTACAATGTGTGGAGGCCCCTCCTATGCTGCCTCCGCGGGTTCACGTCCGATCGGCACTCCTTCCAGACAGACCTATGTCCCAAGGCCGAGATCCCCATGACTCTTCAAGGGTCAACAATGGAGAATGACGTCGTCACTAGGGTTCTACCTGAGCATCTCCCCGGAGAGAGCCGCTAAGGAGTCGCTAGGATAAAAAGCCACAACCTTCAGAAGCCGGATCGACCCCAGGTCAATCAGTGCCGTAACAGACCACCATAGTAACTTCTCAAGGCGGAGAACTCGACAAGAAGGTCGAAGAACTCGAGCGGTGAATTGAGGCGCTTTGGGATCAAAGAATCAGGCATGAGGGCGACCCCGACTTCACTACTAAGTCCCCTTTCTCCCGTCTAATCGAGGATAAGCCGATCCCGCCAAGATTCAAAATGCCCTAGATAGAACCCTACAACGGGACCACGGATCCCCTAGATCAACTAGAGAGCTACCGAGCACTTATGGCACTGCAAGGATCCTCGGAGGCTCTGCTGTGCAAGGCATTTTCTGCAACCCTCCGAGGAATAGCTTGGCTTTGGTTTTCCGGGCTTAAGCCGAGTACCGTGCTCTCCTTTGAGCAGCTCGGTCGGCAGTTTGCAGCCAATTTTACCGCTGGCCAGCGCCAGCGGCGAACATCGAATTCTCTTCTCGACATCAAGCAGAATGAAGGAGAATCTCTGAAGGACTACATCGACTGCTTCACTACCACAACTTGAGCGGTCTGCGATCTCGATCAATCTATTGCCACGTTGGCGTTGAAGACAGGGGCTCGCTCATATAAGTTTCTCTTCTTTATTGAAAAGAATTTTACTGCTGACTTCATAGAGATGCTGGCCCGAGCTCGAAAGTACATAAAGGCTGAAGAGGCCATGACTTCTCGGCGAGACGCCGCTGAATGACTCACGAAGGGGCAGAAGAGGCATCACGACGAACGCGGTCGCCAGAGGAGCCGGTCACCTCGCCGCGAGAAGAACTTGCCTCGGTTGAGGAGTCCGTCTTGCTCGAGACTGCGGCCCCGATCGAGATTACCACCTCGACAGAGAACACCACCAGGAAGGTACTGGAACTATACTCTCCTTACTATTACTCGGTCCGAGATACTTATGGAGATGAAGGCCGAGGCTATCTCCAAGCTCCACCACCAATGCGAGAGTCGAAAGCTCGGCAGTGCTCTAGGAAGTACCGTCACTTCCACCGAGACCATGGCTAGGACACCGAGGAGTTTTTTCGCCTTCGAGACGAAATTGAAGCGCTCATCCACTGCAAAATACTTAACCAGTTTGTACGAAATCGGCGAGATGAAAAGCACTAGCAGAGAATGTCGCGCAACCTAAAAATCAAAACGACAACAGTCCCATTGCTGGCACCATCAACACCATAGGGGGAGGCCCTGCCGAAGGAAGCTCGGCCGAAGAACTAGCTACAAAAGAAGCCCCCCCGAAGCGTCAACGCACAACCGAGGCCATCTCGTTCTCGAATAAAGACCTGAAAGGAGTTGTGACTTTCCATGATGACGCTGTGGTCATCTCTATGATTGTAAACAAATTTGATGTAAAATGCATTTTGGTTGATAATGAAAACTCAGCAGTCTATTATTTTATGATGCTTTCCAAAGAATGGGAATGACAGAGGGTCAGCTCCGAAGAATGAATGCTCCGCTAGTCGGATTCATCGGGGATTCGGTCCCGGTAGAAGGTATAGTTAACCTACCTGTCATGGTTGGGTTCGCCCTCAGAGAAAGTACTGTGAGGACGGACTTCCTAGTGGTCTGCATGACTTTGGTCTACAACGCTATCCTCAGCCGACCAGGACTCAATGCCTTTCGAGCTGTAGTCTCGACATATCATCTGCTCGTGCGGTTCCCCACCAAACAGGGAGTCGGCGAGGTTCGAGGGGACTAAGCAACAGCCAAACAGTGCTACATGGAGACACTTAAAGCAAAACAACCGATTGAAACACCGAGCCAAGCAGAACAACCAGCTGAAGCATCAGCCCAAGTCTCAGCCCAGGCACTGCCGATCGAAACCCTGGAGGTACGCAACGAGCTTAAAATGCAATTGGCAGAGCCTGGCGAGCTTCTCCTTCAAATTCCCTTGAGAAAAGATCGCCCGGAGTAGACCGTACAGATTGGCTCCGGCCTAAGCCCCCACGAGCAGGGTCGCTTGATTGAGTTTCTTCAGTCCAACACGGATGTATTTGCTTGGTCGCCTACTGATATGCTTGGGATAGATCTCGAGATCATGGTTCACCGACTTCAGGTCAAGCCAAACCACAAGCCTGTGAGGCAGAAAAAATAGAGTTTCGCGTCGGAAAGACAACAAGCCGCGGCCGAGGAGGTCGACAAACTCCTCGAGGCCGGCTTCATCCATGAAGTTTCCTACCCGGACTGGCTCGCCAACGTGGTCCTCGTAAAAAATGCTAATAAAAAATGGCGCATGTGCGTGGACTATACCGGCCTAAATAAAGCTTGTCCGGAGGAAAGCTTTTCCCTCCCTAGGATCGACCAGCTTGTCAATTCCACCTCTGGACACCAGCTGCTAACCTTCATGGACGACTTCTCGGGATACAACCAAATCCGGATGGCGCCCGAGAACGAGAAGAAGACGATCTTCATCACTGACAAAGGCCTCTACTGTTACAAGGTGATGCCATTCGGGTTGAAAAATGTCGGAGCAACCTATTAGAGGCTGGTTAGCAAAATCTTCAAGGACCAGTTCGGTCGGAACATGGAAGTCTATATAGACGATATGTTGGTAAAAAGCCAGATGGTAGAGCACCACATAATCGACCTCAACGAAGCATTCTGCATCCTCAGAAGATACCAGGTGAAGTTCAACCCACAAAGTGTGCCTTCGGAGTCACCTTGGGCAAATTCCTCAGTTTCTGGTGACTCGACATGGAATTGAAGCAAATCCAGAAAAGATCCGAGCACTACAAGAGATGACGCCACCGAAGATGGTCAAAGAAGTACAACAGCTTGCCGGATGAGTCACGGCCTTAGGGAGATTTGTCTCGAAGTCAGCAGAACGATACCTCCCATTCTTCAAGATTCTCAAACGATCGAAGGACTTCGTATGGACCGAAGAGTGCCAACAGGCTTTTGAATAGCTCCGACGCCATCTTGCCTCTCCTCCATTACTCACAAAACCCCAGCAAGACGAGCTTCTTTATCTGTACCTGGCCATCTCTCTGGTAGCAATAAGCTTGATTCTAGTTCGAGAGGAAGACAAATCTCAAAAACCCATATATTACACTAGTCGAGTTCTGCGGGACGCAGAGACCTAGTACTCCGAGCTAGAGAAGACGGTCTATGCATTGTTCATATCAGCCCAAAGGCTCCGGCCGTATTTTTAGGCTCATACCATGGTCGTGTTAACTGACTAACCCATAAAACAAGTTCTGCAATGGTCGGATTGCACGGGGAGAATCGCAAAGTGGATGGTCGAGCTTGAAAAATTCGACCTCGAGTATCGCCCCGAGGCCTTCGATCAAGGCACAAGTGCAAGCTGACTTCATAGTAGAGTGCACCTTGCCAGACGACCCTGAGACCGAGCTCACACCAAAAGAGGATACCTTGGAGCAACCATGGATTCTACACGTGGACGGCTCCTCAACCTCGGAGGGTAGCGGTGCAGGCCTCATTCTCACCAGCTCGGATGGGGTGGTCACGGAACAAGCCCTACGCTTCAAGTTTTTTCCTCAAACAACGAAGCAGAATACGAGGCACTCATTGTCGGGCTCAAATTGGCAAAAGAGCTCAAGGTCAAAAGCCGGAACGTCTTCAATGACTCCCAACTATGTGGAGTAATTGAGTATTCCCCTAATTGATTTTGATAAGATCAAAGCACTTGAGTATGTTTTATGTTGTTCTAATAAATTCAATCTAGTGTTTCAGGTAAATCTTTATTAATTTCTGTCTAAGTGCCTTAAGATTTGGTTCAGAGTTTTTTGGTTAAGTATTGAACTCTGTCTGAACCAAAGTCTGCTTCACGAGTCGACTCTTGGACTCTGCGAGTCGACTCCAGCATGCTTGCAAGTTTCTGGCACAAGCTCGAGTCGACTCCGAAACTCTGCGAGTCGACTCCGATTGAGAACAGACAGAAAGACAGAATGATGGATTTTCAACCCTGAGATCGAGTCGACTTCAAAAGATTGCGAGTCAACTTCGGTGCTTAGCGAGTCGACTCTAGATGGTCCCGAGTCGACTCCAAGAAGAAGCTGACAAAAAGATAGAACGTTATTTTTTGAGACCCTGTCAGCGAGTCGACTCGCGAAGACTACGAGTCGTCTCTCATATCAGTCGAGTCAACTCCCAGTTTGTCCGAGTCGACTCCAAGAGGAAAGCAGTCTGAAAGGTAGAGAATCAATTTCGGAGATCCTATGAACGAGTCGACTCCAGGTATTCCAGAGTCATCTCCCAAGTCATCTGAGTCGACTCCTAATTTGGCCGAGTCGACTCGTGAGAGAAATACAGAAAGTTAGGTTTCTGGAACCCTGAGAACGAGCCGACTCCTAAGTGACCGAGTCGTCTCCAACTGTTGGCGAGTCGACTCCAGTTTGGTCCAAGCCAACTCCTAGACAAGGTATACACTTTAATTCAAATTTGGAACAGTGGTCGAGTCGTCTCCAGTATAGCGCAAGTCGACTCCAGTAACAGCCGAGTCGACTGCAGATCGTGCGAGTCGACTCCGATCCCAACGGATACATTGTCAGATTATGCAGATTGGTCAGAACGACTCCAAATCAGTTTCTAATAGCTATTTTTGAAATGGGATCACTTAAATAGCCAGAGTGAACAGTAGTAAACAACAAGAGAGTGAATCCAAGCGAAAGAAGGGAGAAGTGCATTCAACTCAAATCAAAAAGCTTCATTCGCATTCAAAGATCAACCGACTGTTCCTCATCCTCTGGCTCATTCAAGAGGAGACTCAGAAATAGAGTAGCCCCACTTCAACAACTCAAATCTGTTTGAGGACTTCTAACTTCTCTTTGTTTATATTGCCCTAAATCTGCTTTTTAGAAGCTTTATTATTGTAAACTTAAACTCTTGCTTTACTTCTTGGTTCAATCAAGGGATTGAACCAAGGCTAGTTAGGTTTGTTTGTGAGCCAATTGTGGTTGGTGAACCGGAGAAAACCAACTGGGTTTGATTGTAACCCCGAAAAAATAATCGTTTGGTTCTAGTCAGTGAGCCTGTCAAAATCGACTGAGTTCGTTGTGATCTCGTGAAAACAACAAATTTGGTTGTGAGCTTGCAAAACAACTAGCTGTAATCCTAGGAATTATAGTGAACTCTCAAGTGCGGCTTGGGGAGTGGATGTAGGAGCAAGTATTGGCTCCGAACCACTATAAAACTCTCTGTGTTTGTATTAGTCTTTGTCTCTTTCTCTCTCTTCATTCCTTGTATCTAGTGATCTAACTAATCCAGTTGCAATAGATTTAGTTAATCACTTACTTTATTTTTAATTGATCAATAATTAATTAAAACTCAATTCATCCCTCCCTCTTGGATTGTCTCCTTGGGCAACAAACTAGCCATGAGCCAAATCTTAGGAGATTTTGAGGTGAGGGAGCTGTCAATGCAAAATTATCTCCAAAAGGTGTGAGATATCACTTCCACATTTAATACCTTTGATATCCAGCACATCCCCAAAGCAGAGAATATAAGGGCTAACCAACTGTCAAAGCTAGCAACTTTTCGCATGAGCGAGCTTCCGAAGACTAAAACACTCGAGTGCCCCCAAGCACCAAGCACCGAGGAGCCTGAACCAGTCTTCTGCGTTGAAATCAAGCCGAGCTGGATAGACGCATTCGTCAATTACCTGCAAAATGATGTCCTCCCTGATGATGAGCTCGAAGCTCGCCGAATTAAATTCCAGGCTTTCCGATACCTCCTGTACGAAGGCAAGCTCTATCGCAAATTCTTCACGTCTCCCCTCCTCAGATGCCTCCGTCCCTCAGAGGTGAACTATAACATGCGAGAGGTGCATGAGGGGATCTGCAGGAACCACCTAGGAGGTAGGGCCTTAGCTTATAAGATTCTACGCTAGAGATATTATTGGCCTACACTTCAGAAAGTTGTAGTAGACTTCGTCTAAAAGTGTAACCGATGCCAGTGGAATGCCAGTATTCAGTGCCGACCCTCAGTCCCGCTGACCTCAATCAGTGACCCTTGGCTGTTTGTTCAATAGGGAATCGACATCTTGGGATCTTTTTTCCAAGCCAACGTACAAAGAAAATTTCTCATCATCTCCATCGATTACTTCACCAAGTCGGTCGAGGCTGAACCAGTGGCCCCAATTACCGAGCCGAAGATGCGAGATTTCATCTGAAAATTGATAATTTGCAAGTTTCGGCTCCCCCGCGTCCTCATATCCGACAACGGCCGACAGTTTGACAATGCCCATTTTAGAAAATTCTACTTCGAGCTCGGCATCGACTATCACTTCACCTCGATCGCTCATCCCTAGACTAATGGAGAGACGGAGGTGACAAATCGGACAAGTCTTCAAGAGGTAAAAGCCAAACTCGACAGGTCCAAAGGATAATGGGTCGAAGATCTCTACTATGTACTCTAGGCCTACAGAACTACATTCCGGATCCCTACCGGCGAAACTCCCTTCAATTTGGCTTATGGAATGGAAGCGGTCATCCTCCTAGAAATCGGGCTTCCATCGCCGAGGGTGGAAAGCTATGACGCAACCTCCAACTCATTACAACTCAGAGGCAACCTAGATCTTCTTGAAGAGATGAGGAAAGCCGCTCAAATCCGCCTAGTTAGGTACTAACAGAAAGCAGCACAATACTACAACTCCAAGGTGAAAGTCAAGCTATTCAAAGCAGGAGATCTCATCCTGAGGAAAGTGGAAGCTTTTCAACCTATGGAGCAGAAGAAGCTTGCCCCAAATTGGGAAGGACCATATCGAGTTGCTCGGATCCAACGGTTTGGAGTATACAAATTAGAGTCCCTTGATGGGACCCCCATTCCCTGAAGTTGGCACTCCGAGAACCTTCGGATGTATTATCAATGAAGCCGCTCTAAGGGTCTCCAATGTTTGAAAATCTAGCCAATAAGGCATTTTTTAGGAATTTACCTCCGGATGTATTATTAATGAAGCCCCTCTAAGGGTCTCCAATGTTTGAAAATCTAGCCAATAAGGCATTTTTTAGGAATTTCCCCTAACTACTCTAATGATGATCTGCTTGTGAACTTCAGGATGTCTCTAAAATGTTTCGAGTCCTTAAGAAAAACCTGACGATGCCTTGGCCAAGCACGGGATGCCTCGACCATGCTCAGATGCCCCGACCAAGCTTGGGATGCCTCGACCAAGTTCAAGATGACCCGCTATGACTACCTCGGGTATAACCTAAAGACGTCCCGACCAAGCTTGGGGCACCCTGTTGTGTCGACCGCAAGCCAAGTCTCCCTCGAAGACCTCGGATCCTTCCTAATGATGCCCCGACCAGGCTCGGGATGCCCCGACCCAGCGTGGGACGCCCCAACCCGGCGCAGGACGCCCCGACCCGGCGTGGGACGCTCCGACCCGGCGCGGGATGCCCCGACCAAGCCCGAGATGCCTCGACCAAGTTCGAGTTGACCCATTGTGACAACCTCGGGTCCTATCTAATGATGTCCCAACCAAGCTCGGGATGCCCCGTTGCATGACGTAGGATGCCCAGACCCGGCGCGAGATGCTCCGGCCAAGCCCGGGATGCCTCGACCAAGTTCGAGATGACCCGCTGTGACAACCTTGGGTCCTATCTAATGATGTCCCGACCAAGCTCAGGACGCTCCATTGCATCGACCGCGAGCTCAGTCTCCCTCGACCTTGGATCCTATCTAATGACGTCCCGACCAAGCTTGGGACGTCCCTTGCGTCGACTGCGAGCTCAATCTCCCTCGACCTCAGGTCCTATCTAATGACGTCCTGACCAAGCTCGGGATGCCCCGTTGTGTTGATCGCGAGCCAAGCCTCCCTCGACCTCGAATCCTATCTAATGACATCTTGACCAAGTTCGGGACGCCCCGCTACGTCAACCGTGAGCTAAAGCTCCCTCAACCTTGGGTACTACAAAACGAAAATCAGGGCTATAGTCCGAAACTCCTAAGGCAGAAACTGTGGGTCGAAAAGCACTCAAGTCCTAATGGCCGAACAGCAACCCAGCCTCAACTCGCACTACAACTAAATTCGAGCTTGAAGACTTAGCAAAATTCTTAAAAAATCTAAGCCCGAAGACTCAATGGAATTCTCCAAAAAATGTCGGAATCACATGCAAAAGCGAATGATGCGCAAAGTTCAACTCAAACGGTCAAAGACAAGGGTTCGTTGAAAGCACAAATGGAAACAATTCCGAAGACACGATGAGATTGAAGAAAACATGTATTTCATTAATGAAAAGCCGTAAGGCTAAGTACAAACTTTTGGCTCCGAGGCCGAACCACTTGGCCGCACAATGGCCTCAGTGGCCGATCTCTTTTACAAAAAGAGAAAAGAAAAACTAAGTCCTAAGATATCTCCGGGGTGGTAGTGGTATCGACGTCGATCTCGGGATCTTCCACAAGAACAATCTTGAGATCTCCTGCAGGAGCAGCCCCAGAATCCTCTACTAAAGCAGCCCCACGAGCATCTGTTGTGGTCTCAGGAGCAGACTCAGGGGCCTCTTCAGGAGCACCCTCAGCAGCTTCTCCGGATAGGGCCTCGCAAGCAACCTGCTTAGCCCCCTGGTCTCGGCCTTAACGACCGCATGCTCAGTCTCAGCTTCAGGGCTCTCGAGTGCACTATCGAGCGCACCATCATCCTTGAGGCTTTCGGGTGTGTTGTCGTCCTCAGCGACCCCTAGACAAGGTTGAAGACCGTTGAGGTCGAGCTTAGGGAAAATCCTCCGCATTGGGCCCGAAAATCTTTAAAGCTGCGGATGAGCCCGTCAACCGCTTCCTCCTCCAGCTCTTCCTGGAACTCGGCCGACTCGCGGAAGATCTGCACCACGTTCCGGGCTTGTTCTAACGCCTTCGTCTTCCGAGCTTCGAGTTGCTCGATCTTCAGCCGGAGAACTTCCGCCTCATACTACCGGCCCGCGAGCTCGGACTAGGAGTCGGCCAAGCATGCCTTGGAGGCATGAAGTGTCGACCTGGCAAGGGCATGGGCAACCTCCTCCTCCTTAAGATGCTCCGCTGCAGACTTGAGCTTGGATTTGGCGGCCTCCACCCTCGTGGTGGCCTCCCTGCATCTAGCCTCGGTCTTATCGAGCTTCTTCTCAGCATCCCCTTGCTCCTTCTAGCTCCTCTGGGCCTGGTTTTGATACTCGGCCGCCACGAAGACCAGCATATCAATTTCATGGAGGTGCTGTGGGGAAGAAAAATGAAAGTGAGCCGAGATCAAAAATTTAGAAGGATACGAAAATGAAAGCAGGAAGATAACTTACTCGGACGACGGAGCAGTAGGCCTGGTTGACAAAACTGTCGACACCACCAGCTTTGAGCTCGGCTCGGTCAGCTGGAAGCAACGCGCAACGAACAACTTCGCGAGCGACGTCACTATTGTGGAGGGCCGAGTCATCCTCGTAGACCGACCACTCAGGACAGAAAGGCCTCCTTTCGGGGCGATCCCCAGCCCCTGACGAGCTTGGGATGTCAGCCCCTGACGAGCTTGGGATGTCGATCCCTAAAGAGCTCGAGAGGTTGGGTCTTGAGGAGCTCGACAAAGAAATGTGAGAAGAGCTCGAGACTCCGAGACCGCTACCCTCTTGGGACCCGAGCGCTGCAAGCGGACGACCTTGCGGGGTCGCTGGGAAATCGGGGTCGGGCACGCATGGGCCGCTGGTTCTCTTGCGGCCTCGGAAGAAGGCGCGCGCTCGACGAGAGGAGCTTCTTCCGGTCTTCTTTCTGCTATTCTTCTAAACGAGCTTGGAAGTCTCAGCTTCAAGGTCCTCAACATCTATAGCAGCAGAGGTCAGCCAGCCTAGCCCTCTTCTTGGGCATGGGGCGAGCTCTGCCGGCTTCAGCTGCCCTCTTATTGTATCTAGCGAAGAGGTCTCGTTGCTGGTCACCATCCCTGTAATATCTGAAAAGGAAAAAACTCAAGTATTAGACCGACCCCAAAAAGAAGGGGGAAAGAAAAAAGAATAAGAAAGAATAAATAAAACAAAGGACGACGAAATAAGGGAGGAGCAGTACAACCACCCTTACCCCTAGGGCGTGCCGAGCTTAGGCCGATGTTTATCAAAGCCTCCTCGCTGAGGAGGTTGTTCAGGAGGATATCCCCCTTTAGACCGCGAAGAGCTACAAGGATTTTCTGCTCGCTCATGGTTAGTTCAGGGGGGTTATTGTTGGCTTTGACTATTGGCAGGCCCCACGACGGGTTAAACCCCCACGAATGCTCGGAGGAAAGAAAGAAGAATTTCTCTTTTCATCCACGGATGGAGGTAGGAGCACCTTGGAACAACGGCCTACCTCTCTGAAGGGCGAAGTATAGCCATTCTTCATCCATGGGGTTAGACTTTAACATATAACACCCGCGGAAGACGTTTACTGAGGTCGGTTGCCCGTAAGCAAGGCAAAGAGGCAAGAACCCAATGATTATCCTCCACAAGTTCGGAGCGAACTACGCTGGAACAAGGCGATACCTCTCCAGGAGCTCGTTCACGAACCCGTGCAGGGAGCATCTCAGGCCGGCCCGAAGTGTCTCCACATACACTCTGATCCAGCCTGGAGAGGACCTAGTAACTCGGTCCCACGGCCCCGCAAATTCAAGCTCGAACTCACATGGAAAGAAGAACTGGGTTTGAATCTCGCCCAATTCTTCTCTGGTCAGGCTTGACCCGACCCTGTCCGGACCACGGCTCACCTCTGGCCCTAGCTCCATCCCGCGAGAAGAAGAAGCCCCAGCAGAGGGAGAAGTGCTGCCTGACATTGTCTCACTCATAGTATTAAAAGGAAGAAAAGAAGAAGAAAATTGGAGGAGCAAAGAAGAAAGACTGACAGTCCTCCAAGCAAACGTGAAAAGAAAAACCTATCATGGTCCTCACTGTAAAGGCCAACGATCAAAAGTGAAGAACTAAGAGGAATCTTCAAGAAACACCTCGAAGCACCTCCGGGGAAGACCAAATAACGATTGGGAGAAAGGAAAAATGGAAGAGGAAGAAGACAAAGGCCACGGCGACCAAATAAAGGTCTTTAAGGCTAGCTTGAAGCTTATATAGACTCCTCTGATGGACTGGATCAATGAGAGCAGACCACGCCGCCTATCGAGATCACGCCATGTGCCAGCCTCAGGAACCGAACCAGCGTATCAACCTAAATCTCCGCTTTAAAGCAGAATCAAAACGACATCCCATCGAAAACTGAAGCCTCATCATGAACTCGCAGCTCGAAATCACCTCGAAAAGCAAAAGGCCGCCGCCTCGCGCTCTCATTGAAGATACCCAAAAGCGCTCTTTCCCCTCCTTTCAAAACAACAAAATGATTTGAAGCCGTTTGATCTCTTCAGCATGACAAAAATGACTACTTCCTTCGCCCAAGCTCGGAAACGACTCGAACTCGGAAGTCGGAGGGTAGTGTTGGGGAAAAAATGGAACACTCGGAGCACATGGTCGAATCACCGAAGACTAGTGACGAACATGACAATGGCGAGCATGTTCTCAGCGGTCATGACCTCAGAGCGCCCGACCTCAGCGCGCTCGATCTCGGCACCGATGACCCCAGAGCTCACGACCTCGATCTCGGCATGACCTTGGCAGACATGGTCTCAGCTGAGTTAAGCCCGATTGACCTCAAGGCCAAGAAAGACCCAGTTAAAGGAAGAAACCGACCCCCACTCCACCAAAAATCAAGTCCTCCATATCCAGGATCAAACCCCGCAATCTCTGCCTCAATGGCTGTCAACGTTTGAATTCACACGATCTCAACGAATCGTCAGCTAGCCCAAAATCTTGGGCCGTTTATGGTAACTCATTGATTCACACAATCACGTCCGATTGCAGATAACCGCTACACCCCCTCCTATAAAAAGGGGGGGAAGCTCTAGGCGGGGGGATCTTCTTCCTCTTCCTGGCCAAAAAATACATCTCTCCATTATTTCTCTTCATAAAAAATTCTTCTCTGACTTAAGCATCGGAGGGCCTACGCCGGAACCCCCGGCTACAGGCTTCTTGCAGATCCACCGAAAACAGTCGTCCGTTGCTGCACCCCAGCCGGAGCTCCTCCTCCTCGGTCCGCGGTCACCCTCGGGTCTAATTTCCAGCAACAGATAGTAAGATTTTTCAAACCCTTCATCTATGCTCCAGAGTGAAACTAGTGACTTAAATCTCATTAACCATAAATAAATCTAAATATGCCACTTTTACCTGTAGGGAGATTAAACCTATTAATTTATAGCAAAATTTGGTTGTTGAAGCCATAAACCATATGGTATGACTCCATTAAAACTGCACGATTTGTAGAACTTGATTCAATAAATATTGGTGCAGTTCTTCTCAGTCCGTGCAGGGGGAGAGGCTAAGGGGTTTGAACCTGGATGTTGGCATTCACAATATTATTTTCTCAAAATAATGTTTAAGGATTCATCAAGTAAATATTCATATTCTCTTAACTCCCACCATGATAGAGACTAGTATCCTTGATATTCATGCTCATATATGAAAAAGACAACCTTCGGTAGATAACTCTCTTGAGTAAGGGTTAAATGATCAGTGCACTAGTTTGGATGAAAATGGAGGATTCCATACTTGCCACGTGTCCAAATTCCAAGGGAAATTAAAACTATAGTGTCAAAATATGTGAAGACATCTCTTCAAGATAATATATGTCATGAAAACTGTTGAAACTCAAGATGATAGCCTAACTATATCGATAGCCATGTTTGAATAAGCCTCAAGGATAGTTCCTCAAGATTAGTGCAAGCATCTACTAGTAAGATGGGACATAAACAGTTGACTTATTAGTATCTAATGGACTTTAATTTTGAATAGAGTAAATTACAAAATCCTTTCTAAGATTAGAGATAAATTATATTTGCACCCAATAATATGAAAAACCTACACAAACGCTTTAAAATTTATTTTTATCTAGTACTTGATTAAATAATAAATCATCCTGTTCTTCTATAATCAAGTAACATGTTCTAAATATAAATTAAATAATACATGATTTAACTTTGGGAAATAATCCATGTATGTATCCATCACATACAGTAATACCATAGCAATCATATAATGAATTAAGTGAACTGGGACAGCATCAATGATGTTCAATGAATGGCCAAGGAAGTAGGGAACTTATGATGACAAGTTTATGCTACGATTGAGACCAACCGCTGATCTTAAAGTGACACGCTACCAGATTTTCAGAATTTGCCAATTCGAAACCAAATCCAATCAACATGACTCATAAGCCAGATTGGTCAACACAGTCGAGTCAAATTTTTGGGCTAGAGAGAGATGAGGTCATAATAAAATGTTGCATCTAATCATACAAGCGTACGGCCAAAGTTTCTTTCACTAATTACCCTTGCTTTATGTGTGCCATTTAAAGGATGAAGGAGAGCTTATGACCTGGCTTTCAGCGCCATCAATGGTAAAAGCTCGGGGTTCTTCCTTGCCGTTTCCATACGCCTCTCCTTTGTGACCCTCTTTACATCGACACGAGCATAACATTAAGTACGTGAGACAGAGAGAGTAAATAGAGAGGCATTGAGCCCTGCCTCTTCCTCCATAAGTAATTTACTACTCCATTGGACCACCCTTCCGAGTTGGCCCACGAGTTCCCTGTGCATTTCGTGCAACGAGGCAAGTGTCAGCAGCCTGCCCTGCTTAATATTAACGTGTCCTCTGTAAGTTGTTGTATTATATTAATCGGCAGTGTTAGGTACTGCACTCTGCACATGGTAGCAATATTTGAAGAACTATTTATTTGAGCAAGTCCACTCATAGTTCATGACTTCATTGAGAAGTTTAAGAACTACTGTTCTAGCTTATCATATGAAATATGTGATTTCTAAAATTATACAGATTGATTTAGTTTTAAGTCTCGACGATGAAAAAGCACGGTTTAGCCACCAAGATATATGGTAGCCTGGTGGTAAGGGGCTTGAACTCCATCCGAATTGTCCGGATTCGAAACGCGCGAGCGTCGATTAAATCAGGAAACCACATGCTCCACGCCGAAGTAGTTTTATGTGGATATGATGCTGAAGTGACGTACTCACATATGGATGGCCCAGAAAAGTTTTCCACGGATTGGAGAGAGCACGCGGAAACTTGGGACCGGAAAAAAAAAAAAAAAAGGAAGCCTGGTGGAAGTTGTTACACGGATGGGTCTCCCCTCCTATTTTTTATCAAAAAAAAAAAAGAAGCTCGGTTTATAAAGTATGATGGCCACCACATTTTGCAGGGTTCTCTTGCTGAAAGGCTAGAACTTTTGGACAAAATTTTGGGGAGGACGCTTCTGACTACAGAAGACACTTCAAAGTTCAAATATTCCGAGTTCTAACAGCGTTTTAGGAGTCACGTGTCTCCTTGCTTTGGCCTCATCTCACTGTTCCCAATGGACCCCGGAAAAAAAAAAAGGGCTTCTTTGTTCCTCGTTCTGTGTCTTTTAAGCTTGGAACAGGCAAGCATGGTTTGACGCTAAATATTATAACACCGTAGAGTCCCCACTCCCGCAGTGATGGGCCTCACCACCACAACTGCGCGACCTCCTTTCACCGAGTCCAAGTTCCCAGAAATAACAAATTATAAACAGAGAGAGAGAGAGAGACGTGTGCATAAAGACAGAGAACGCCGTTTTTGAAGGAACTCATGAACCATCATTTTCCCCTTCTTTCCCTTCAAATTATGGCCTGTTCTCTACGTACATACAGAAGCAGCAGGGACAAAGGTGGCCCGGTCATACGTCCAAGAAAACTCGCTTCAAAGGAAGTCTCTCTAGCATCCACAACCAGCCAGCCAGCCACATACATATAACCTATATCTATATTATATTTATATAAAATATATTTTAAACCTAGGTAACAAAATAAAGCAACAAAATTATTAGGAGAAAAAAAGCAGAAATGAACACCTCTAAGCCCTCCAACCTGTTTGGCCCCTTCTAACAAAAGAAAAAGAACATGATTGAAAGAACTAAAATATAGCAAAGAAGAAGAGAATGTTCTCCCTCCATCTCCAGCCTCTAAAACTTGCCCCGCTGGTATTGGGAGGACAAAGCCCAATGGAGTTCACGCCTTCCCCGGCGAGCTCCCTCCTCCAAAACGGCCAGCTGCAGCTGCGCCAGCACCCATGTCGAGCCCTCCTCCGATCGAAGTGATCAACGCCGATAGTCCGGTGGTGGCCGCACCACCTACCGGTCCCATCCCGAGCCCCAGAAAGTCCAAAGTCGCCGGCTTTGGTCCGAACAGCGGCGGCGGGCCCATCATTAGGTCAGGCAGAACTGCTGCGGCGGCAGTGCTCTCATAGGGAAGACCAAGTCCAAGACCGGCCGACAGAATTGGGGCAGGCTCCGGTTCCAGTTGTTGCTGCTGGGGACGCCAATGGAGGCTGCTGTCATTGAGGCCGTCCTGGTGACCGGAGGAGGTTGAGAGCCCGAAGCCACGGAGGAAGGAGGAGCTCGTGGCGGTGGCGCCCATCTGGGCGGCCTTCTGCAGCAGGGCGGTGGCGGACATGTGGGGGGACGGCGGTGGCGGCGGATGAAACGGGCGGCGCTCCTGAGGCGGCTGCGAGAATAGGGAAGCAGCAGGCCCATTGGTGGACAGGCACAAAGAGGGGGGCTCCACAGCAAGGGCGCGGTCGGTGCGGCTCATTGCGCTGATAAGGTCAGAAAAGTTGGAGCTCTGCGCCGGGGTGGTGGCGGAGGCGGACGCGAAGAGGCTTGCGAACAGGCTGGCGCTGCTGCCGCTGCTAATGCCCCCACTGCTGCTCGTGGTGCCGCTGCTGTTGCTGCTGCCAATGGTGATGGAGGATGGTGGCGGCGGCGGCGGCGGCGGCGGCATGTACTGGAGAATTCCAGTGGCTGGGTTCTCCGGCTCTGCGAGGATAAAGCACAAAATGAGGGCAAAAGGTTGTCTTTTTTCCTTGAAAAAATATGAATTTTTCTTACTAAAGCAGGAGGAAAGAAAGAAAGAAAGAAAGAAAGAAAGGAGGAAAGCAGAAAAAGAAGTGATGATGTTTTAATTTCGACTAGAGTTGGGTACTGGTGGTGGTGGGGAGATCTCCATGGCTGCTTTCGATTTGGATTCATCCAATCTATCTCATATTTATCATCTTCTTTGAGACTGCAGAGATGGAAAGCTCCGTCCGGAAAACAAAAGCATGTGGAAAGTTTTAATCAGAGAACTTTTGGAAAGAGAAACACACATACACGACACCGCCCCGATCCCCACCTCTTTGTTCTTTCTCCGAGTAAACCTCTCTCTTTAGTCTTTAGTCTTTAGTCTTTCTCTCTCTCGCCTCCCCCGGCTTCTCCTCTTACACTTGGATAGCTTGCGACGCAAGAAGGGACTTCTCGGCGAGCATTACCGACAAAAGACTCCAACAACCATCGCCCCGGATCCCACCCAAAGACGCGTTTTTTCTTGCATCGAGAAGCAAATCCGACAAAAGCTCTATGGCAATCTCCCCCCCCCCCCCCCCCCCCCCCCCCCCCCCCCCCCACCCAC
>JAOXJJ010001245.1:0-20399 GCA_025769935.1 Phoenix roebelenii
GATTAACCCTAATGTGGTGAGCCAGAACCGCATTTGGTTCTGCCACCTCCTAAAGTTATGGCCATCAAATTTTTCAGATTTGGCACTAAGATGGTAACTAGTGTTTGAGGCCATAGGATCAGGGTTATAGAATAGAGACAGAAACCTGAATGAAGGCAAAAAATCTGTCAAAAGTTTGCACTAATATTTATATGGAACTTTGGATATCTAATTGATATATCCAAAAAACTAATAGCCAGATCAAATAAACAAGCAAATCTATAAATTCAATTAATGGAAAATCTTAAAGGGAATAATATACATATATATTATTCGGCATCCAAATAATTATATTTTAATGCAAAATAAATCTATTCTAGCATAAAATAAATCTATGCATTTAATAAGTTTGTATCATGGAATTTCAAATCCTACCAATCTACTAATATTAAATTAAAAATAAAGGTAGAAGAAAGTAGCCTGATTGAAAGCAGGTCGAAGCGCGTAGACGCTGTCCCAAAGAAGTATTTGCTCCCACGTACGGATCACCCGGCAATCCTTCTCGGAGATACGACGACCCTACAACTTCTTCTTCGGCACGTCTCGGAAGAAGTCAAAGCGAACCCGATCGGACTTGCAGATCCAGCAAAGAACGTAATGAAAAGAATAAAATAAACTGAATAAAAATGTAAAAACAAAAATCGGAAGTGGCTAAGAGGAAGAAGAATTTTTTCAGAATTTTTCTACTATTTTTCTTAATTTTTTCGTGTGTCAAAAGACATGAAATAGGGTTTATATAGGGATTTTTACAGGGGCAAAATGGTCTTTTGCGGATGCATTTTCAAATGCATGCGGCCCGAGATTTTTGACCGTGTGCGCATTTAAGTTTTTTTTTTTTTTTTTCAACAGTATAAACTAATTAATTTAACTCCGACGTTTTCAGAAAACTAACATATGGAGATAGAATAGTCCAACACGGCTTCAAGTAGAAACAAACGAATCCTCCTGATTCGTAAAATGACGATGCGATTCATGGGGCTGCTGATTTCCGCTCCATGACTCCCATGAGTTCATGACGCCCATCCGGTTGCATCGAGAGACGAAGCTAAATCGCTAACGTTGCTGTGCTTGTAACGGGTTCCTTCCATAATTTACACAGAAAAGTTTCAACATCAAAAGAAGGAAGCTGATGATCTCGTTTTGCTAGTCAAACGGTATGTTGAAAAACGCAACCAAATCCAGCGAGAATATCACAATGAGTTACTGGCTCGCAAATTCCACCACCGCCGACGATAAAGAATAGCAGCTTCACCTCGATATCGTCGCATCGAACCTTTCATGATGGAAACAAAATAGAACGAAAAAAGTCAGAGAATACATATCTGAATCGCAAACTAAGCGAGCAATGCAGTAGCTGCAAGCGGTCAGAGAAAGCAGCTTCCAGTGCCAGGTCGATATGAAAGATTTAATGCAAGCTTTGGAGCGAAGGCAAGTAGAAAATTAAGGTTTGGTGGGGTTGGTGACGTTGGGATTGTAGATCGAGGTCGAGCTCATAGAGTAAAGTAGTCATACAAGGCGACAATGGCGAATGGTTGGTGGTCATGGAGGAATCTGACGCAGGATTTTGATTGGTTTCTCGGTGGACGAGAGATGGATAAGTCCACGCGACAGCAGGGAGGGAGTGGTTGTGGTGTGTGATGTTACAACGTTTTGAAGTGCTTCAAGCGCGGCCGCTTGCCTGTGGGCGAGATCGCGAGAGAATGCACAAGTTAGTGCAAGTAGGCATCCGTAAGCGTCTTTTTTTCTTTTTCTTATTAGTTCCCAGCTTAACATGTCGGTGGGATAATTTTTCTTGGATAGATTAAAAATAATAAACGAAGATTCTTGACTTAAAAAAGAAAATTATTTGTGTCCGCCTGTAGAGCATGTGTGTGAGTGCATGTGTATGCTCGTATGCACCATGTGCATATATCTGTGTGAGTAATACCACTACAACAAAAAAAGGTTTCGCCGACTCTTACCCACCGACGCAAGAAAAAAGCGTCGGAAAATTGGGCACCCCATGCAAAGTTGCCGACGCTTTATAGTAGGGTTGGAAAAAATTAGATTAGACGACGCTTTTGAGCATTGTCAGAAAGCTACGATGCTCAAAAGCGTCGTCGGAAGCCTTCCAACCCACTCACCTAATTTTTTTTTCCCATGACGCTTTACAAAGCATCGTCGTAAAACAGGTGCCCATCTATTTTTTTCTTCCTCCCCGATCCCAAGTCCCAACCCCTTCTCTCTCTCGCGCGCGGAGAACAACAATCCCGTAGAACAACGGCATGAATCTGAAGGGCGCCCCCCCTCCTCCCCAATCCCAACCCTTTCTCCTGTTAGTCTCAGCTTTGACATCCTTCGATCCCACGACAGTAGAACGGTACGAAGGGGGCGCCCGAAATCTAGGGTTTTCTCCGAGACCTGAATCGAGGTAAACATTCTCTGAGCGCTTATTTCTTCTCTGTTCTTCCGCCTGAGTTGGGAGTTTGAGGATGATTTCTGTGCTAAAATCTTCAATCCATCATTTTGGTTTGGACTTTCTTCGATTGAAGGCCTGAGAGTTCTACATCCATCGTTTTGAGTTTTGTATCTAATCCTTTCCTCTTCTCTTTCTCGTCGCTTTTTTGAACCGGTTTTTAGAGATCTACCTTGTGAGCTAATTTTGAAGTTTCTTGATACTTTTTTGTTTTAGGGATTTGAAGTTTTCTAATCCGATTTCTAGAGATCTGCCTTCTAGAGATCCCGATGCCTTCTAATCCCCTCCTGTATCTAATTTATTGTTTTAGAAGCTATTTGGAATCAAGTCTTTAGATTTTTTTTCCCTATAATCTATTTAACTTGCATGCTAGTGATCCAATCCTGTTACAGATGGCCTAAGATTTGGATGTTATTTGAGGTGTTGAGCTTTCCAAGAGTTTTGGAGCTTTTTTGAAGTAACTCAAGGTCGAGATCTGCACCACTGAGAAGGTATGCGACTAAATCCTTAAATCATTCTTCTCTCTTAGTTTTTGGAAACGAGCCGAATTTTTTCTTCTCGCCTGAAGGTCCTCTTTTTGGTTTTAATTCGCTTTTGATCTCGCTGGCAGCTGGGTTTTCAGGGAGATAGCGTTTGATGGATTCAAAAAGGAAGAAGATGAAGACCAAGATGAAAATGAAGATGATGGCCGAGGGATGCTTCCATTTCTACTATAAGTTTTTATTTGTAATTTGTAATCAGGCTTCCTGTGTTATTCCTATACTATAATAGGTTGTCTATTGTGATTTGTAAAAAAAAAAAGCATCAATAAATTGTGCATTTGTTGTTGTTGTTGTTCTTGTTGTTCTTATTCTTGTATTGTTCTTGTTGTTGTTATTGTATTATTAGAAGGAGCAGAATTAAAAGAAACCAGTAAAGAAGGACGAAATTTTTTACCCCCAAAAAATTAATTCATTTTTTTTTAAAAAAAATAATTCTAACGATGCTTTAAAGCGTCGTAACCTCGGTTTTTGCCGACGCTTTCCAAGAGCGTCGGAAATTTAGTTTTCCACTTTGACATAGGCAACGCTTTGGCGACGCTTTTAAAAGCGTCAGAAAGAAAATTACCGACGCTTTTAAGCATCGGAAAAGACCATAAAAAGCGTCGTAAAGCTTATTTTCCTTGTAGTGTACATATATTGTGCATTTATGCTCATGTGTTCATGCATGTGTGTCCCCTGCCATGTGTCTACTTAAAATGATTGTATGTATCTTTCAAAATCAGCTTTCTTTCAAAATGAAAATTTATATATATAGTTACTACAATTTACATTATTTGGTATAGGGGCCTGCACAATACATTTTTAGTAACAAAAAAAAAATGATACATTTATTACATGGTGGTAAGGACTAGGCCATTAAGAGAAAATTGATGGGGTATTTTTTCTGAAAAGAAAATTATTCCTTTCATTTATTTTATTTTATTCACTGAATTAATAGGTTGTGCAAAATAAAAATTATATTAAAATATTTAAAGAGGCAAAATAATAAATAATTTTATTTAGAATATAAAGACAAACATCAAATAAGAATCAATTTTATAGATTGAGTAAGACTTAAATTTGAATATATTTTTTTTCAGGTGGGGAGAACTAAATCCAACTTTCGATTCCCCAATTTAAATATAAAATATATAAAAGTCAATATTTTGCTTTGAGGGAAAAAATTTTTTCTTTACTAAATTCTATGTTGCACAAGAATGCACCATCCCTAGTTATGCCTATTCAAGCTTGACTACAAATAGCGAAAAACCCAAATTGACTAGGTTTTAGTTTCATCACTTTTTCTTTATTTACTTAGATTCATTGATCAATATATATAGCAAAAAATAGTATGCTGAGCACCAACATATCTAGCTTGATAGTGCCCAAAAGATGCACCATGGTCGATGTTCATTTATAAGCTTT
This sequence comes from Phoenix roebelenii, assembly GCA_025769935.1. Classification (NCBI taxonomy): domain Eukaryota; kingdom Viridiplantae; phylum Streptophyta; class Magnoliopsida; order Arecales; family Arecaceae; genus Phoenix; species Phoenix roebelenii. The sequence continues at coordinate 4,441 of JAOXJJ010001245.1, forward strand.
ACTAGTATCCTTTTGTTTTCTCTCTCAAAACTTGTGTATCGTCCAAGAGAACAAGGCTATAGTCCAGTGGTGGCACCTCTCTTCACTTTTATGTTCCAAACATTTGAACATGTCTTCAGCTGTGAATATGCCTTTTAACATTCCTGATAAATGATTTGCAAAGCTCTTTTTTTGACAAAATAACAAAAAAAACATGTATATCTCCATCAGATAAAAGAGAAGTATAATTATGATCTACGTATGCCTATGCACATTTTTACATGAACAAATCTAAAATTTGCTATGGAACAAACAATGACATGTGTTTGCATATGCCAAATGCTGGTTCGACAAGATTACCTCTAGTTGATCCTTGGAGCCAAGTTAGCTCCAATGAATAGCCTAACACATCACACAGCAAGATACCTAAGGTGCACAGCTATATTGTGCATCCCGTACATGTCAATGTTTGACACACATCCATACTATATTAGACCAAGAAACAAAATGGCAAAAATGGTTGAACCTACTATAATTTCTTCATATTATTTTTTTAAATACCAAGGGTTATGCAATTTAATCTAGATCGAGCCAGCTGAACTGTTGGATAAATCACTTATTGAACTCAGTTTCACGTAAACATTTCAATCCAAAATTTGGTGATCCAACTTAATAACTTGGTTGAATTTTTCATTAAAGCATGATCCGACGTAAGTAAATCCGTATTAATTATTTTCTATCTCTATTATATGTACCAAAATTATATAATTATTATTCTATATTTTCTTTTTATTTTCTATGTTATTATTTATAGTATTATCTTATTTATTTATTTTTGCATTGATCGGGGGTTGAGTCGACCGGACATTATTCACTCAAATCCAAATGACTTGAGTTTTGCACTACTTCATCCTTGCTAGTGCACTGGAGCGAACTGCGTGTATAAGAAGTTATAGCATGCTGCTTTGTTGTGCATGGAATAAGCAAGCATTAAGCATGCACTATATATATTGTGAGCATTCTAACTCTGTAGGAGGGATCGGGGGTGTATATATACTTTGTGCGAAAGAAAGATCCAACTTTTTTCACATGAATGCACTGTTTGATCAACACACTCCAAACTCTATCATTCACCTATCTACATACACGGTGGATAATCCAATAGTAAATTTGTGCGATGAAATGTGAATCCTCCCCTTAGGCATAAAGCTGGCTACCTTAGGAAAGCAAAACGTATATTATATCGATGATAAAATAAAAGTGAAAAAAAAAAGGTGGATGAGCGACGCTGGGTGGGTATAATCGAGAGAATCCCACTAATAAAGTGAGAAAAGAAGCTGATGACACATCGGAACCAAAGTGTCAAAAAAGAGCAACCAGCCGACGCCCTTGGAGTCCTCATTTCACACGGCTTTGGCCCTCTCGAAAACAACGTGAATTATGGCCTCAGATTTCGTCCGTTAGCCATGCAAAAAACCCTATAAATACCCCCCATCTCCCCCGTTACCTTGGCATCCCTTACTCCGCTCCTTGACTACCATGGCTAGTCGTAGTAGCACTAGGCTTTTGGCTCTTGCCCTCATTGTCCTCCTAAGCGTTGGGCTCACTTCTGCCGCTAGATCCCTCACCGGAATCAGCGGTGGTGGCGGCGGTGGAAGTGGTGGCGGCGGCGGCGGCGGCGGCGGCGTCTCTGGCGGTGGTTCTGGGTCTGGTTACGGTGAGGGCGCTGGCGGAGGAGTTGGTGGAGGATACGGGAAGGGAGGCGGTGGTGGTGGAGGTGGTGGAAAAGGCGGTGGCGAGGGCTCGGGCTCTGGGTCCGGGTACGGCTCTGGTTCCGGGTACGGCTCTGGTTCGGGCTATGGGTCCGGTGCTGGCGGGGGTGCACATGGTGGAGGCTACGGGAGTGGCGGAGGTGGTGGTGCTGGCGGCGGCTCCGGCGGAGGGCATGGAAGCGGGAGTGGATCGGGATATGGCTTAGGAGGTGGTTCCGGGTATGGTGCCGGCGGTGCCCATGGCGGAGGCTATGGCAGTGGCGGCGGCGGCGGGTCCGGCAGTGGCTCCGGCTCCGGCTATGGGCACGGTTACGGTTCCGGCTATGGAAGTGGTGGGGGCGGAAACTGACACTACTGGAGGAAAATCCCTATCTTATAATATGCCTTGCATAATGGGTCCATAACGTGCTCTCGATATAGTTGAGAATAAATTTGCGCTTTTATGCCTACTACCGTATGGAAGGCAGCTTTCCTGCTTAAATAATAACTAAAGAAAAGTTTATAGTACGTCATTTTTTGTTGCTGGGTAATTTAGTATGGTGCTACATGGTACTTACCTTTTCATCTAATGTAAAAGGAAACGTCCTATTGTGGGGAATAATTTCTCGTAGGAAGGAAAGTCACACGTTTCTACCAATTTGAGTTAAAAAATGCACTCAAACTCTAAAAGAAACTCGAGTTGCAAAGATTTTTGTTGGAAAAATCTGGAGTTTCCCTGAAAAGTCCAGAATTCTCTAACACTTGGAATATTTTTAGATATTTCGTGAAAATTCCTATATTCTTCTAGGAGCAAGATATTTACAATGTCTAAAATATTGTTCTAACTACTAAATGGATAACAAGAGACATCATCCTATGCGATCACTTTTATTACGAGCCTAACTCTATAAACAGGAGAGGGGGTTCTCATTTGTGACACAAGTCTGCACGATACTAGATTGAATACTAAGTGTTGTTCAACCACTTTACTTTTTTCTAGTTCTCTTGCTATTTACTTTCCCTAGTTTTAACGAACAGGATACTAGCCTAATCTAGAATTTACTAGGGGGAAAGACGGAGTCAGCTATGAGAAAGCTAAAAGTACACGATCCATTCTTAAGATAATGATCCATCTTGAGTTGCAGCGAGTATGCCTATCATGCTGCACCAACAAAAGCGATGTCACTTCGTAGAAAAAATAGATTTAAAAATAAACTTAGTCTAAAAATCGAGATATGGCAAATTAACCATACAATTGATTATACTTTTTTCGGTAGCTTTGGAAAAAGAGTGAAAATAAAATGAATAGCGGAAGTTTTATGCAAATGCAGTTCAACGTCAATCTTTCAATGATATTTAACTAATTTGGAGAGAAACAGGAGGGATAGGCCTCAGTAAATTTCTTGATTTGAATAAACTTTACCTTGAAAAAATGTTATGTAATGACATTTGATAAAATGTAGAAGCAACTGGATTAAATTTGGTTATAAAATTATAACATTTGAAATTTTCTAGATGCTTTAAATATTTTACCACTGCCTGTTATTATGAATAATCCATATGGAAATAAAAAATCTCAAGCAGCTAGGCTTTTTATGTTCTATGGGTCAAATCTTGTAGGATGTGCGGCTACCTGCTGATGCTGGTAGGTCAGGACATGATAATTAACACCACCAACATCGCTCACGGCACCTTTGGTCGAGGCGATTAAGGATCACCAACCTAGCATGATCAACTTCAAGCAGCACAAGTCCCACTTCTGTCCTGGGTCCGATTAGGGTTTTTTTTTTTTTTGTTAAGACGGATGTATTATATAGCTCTAGTATTATACAATGCTTGCCCCTTCATCTCACAGGCCATCATTGAAAGTTTACAGCCAGCCAGTGAATTTTTACGCAACAGTGATGGCTCCGATGCAAGGGGCAATATTTGTTCTCAAATTTTTGCTTGAGAATTACATTTTTTCCTTTCAAATTGAAAGACCAGGTTGCTTAAGTACATGATCTTGGATATACTAATTAATTTGGTTGCCCTTCAAAAACATATACATATATATGCTTCTGTGTTATCTATCTACAGGATGTTGAAATCACCACCTGTCCTAAAAGCTTAAGTTAATAGGATAAGGTAGGTTTATTTATATATTTTATAAATAAAATATATGCTCCCTCTCACATGTGGGCCGGACTTTTCTTTAATAGGTGAGCCCAACATGTGAAACTTTTAATAATAGGGTTAAAGAGTGTAGAGACAGGGTTCGAACTCAAGACCTCTACTCTGATACCATGTTGAAATCACCACTTGTCCTAAAAATTTAAGCTAATATGATGATACGATACCATCATTTAAAATTTCCTAGGAAACCATCCATGCCCAACTTTTATCCACTCTTTTTTTTTTTTTTTTTTGGCACTCAAGTGACTTCGAGCTGGTCAAGCTTTTCAGTAGTGCTGTTGCAGAAAAAAAAAAGGTACAACAGTTGTTGCAGCCTGTTGCAGAAAAAAAAGGTATTTGAATAAACATATGCTAATTGACTGAAGGCATTAAAACATATCAAAGAACAATGTTCACTTGTGATGGCAATGTTTAGAGCCAAGATACTGTATTAAATGATTGGAACCTATAATACATTTCGCTTTATAAAAACTGAAAGCAGCTGATTACAACAAGAGCACCAGCAGCAGCAGCAACAAATATAAATGACGATGACAGCAGCAGCAGCAACAACAGCAACAAAGGGGCATATGCTAATGGAAAATCATAGAACCACTGTGACACAGAAGTTACATGTCAAATTACCTAATTCCCTGCCGAAAGAGCATTGCCTTCACCAAAACCAAGAATTTTCATGAAAAAGTGTAATACCTTTCCTTTTTTCAAATTTCAACCTCTTTATCACGAGTGCCATCCTCAAACAATCATGCCAGCATAAAATTGCAATAACAACATTGTATTCATTTTAAAACAAATAAAGCTCATATCATTGCACAAAAGCCCTCTCTGACTTAAGCATCGGAGGGCCGACGTCGAAAACCCCGACCACCGGCTTTTTTGCAGGTCCCTCGGAGGACGCAGCCCGCCGACGCACCACCACCCGTCGATGCTCCTCCTTCTCGGCCGAGCTGTCGCCCCCGGGTCCAATTTCCAGCAACAGTTGCAGGGGTCCTCGGAAGATGTGCTCTGTAAGGCCTTCCTAGCAACTCTTCGAGGAACGGCTCGGCTTTGGTTCTCTGGACTGAAGCCAAGCACGGTATCCTCTTTCGAGCAGCTCGGTAGGCAGTTCTCCACCAATTTTGCTGCCGGCCGACGCCAGCAGCGAACGTCGGACTCCCTCCTTGACATCAAGCAGGAGGGAGAGTCCCTGAAAGACTACCTCAACCGTTTTACCGCCGCAACCTGGAAGGTCCGCGAGCTCGACCAGTCAATAGCCATGTCAGCACTAAAAATAGAAGCTCGATCTTACAGATTTCTCTTCTCTATTGAGAAGAATTTCCCTGCCAACTTCACTGAGATGTTGGCCGATGAGGCTATCACCTCCAGGTGGGGCGCGACCGAGCAGGCCTCGAAAAAGCAAAAGAGGCGCCGCGAGGAGCGCGGCCACATGAGAAGCCAATCCCCCCGCCAAGATAAAAATCTGCCTCGAATAAGGAGTCCACCTCGACAGCGGGCGCAACTCCGATCGAGGTCCCCACCTCGACTGAGATCTCCATTGTGGCCGCGGATGCCCCGGGGAAGTACTAGAGCTACACTCCCCTCAATACACCCCGGGCAGAGATCCTTATGGAGATAGAATGCTGAAACTATCTTCGATCCCCACCCCCAATGCGGGAAATAGGGGCTCGGCACAACCCTAGAAAATATTATCGCTTCCACCGGAACCACGGCCACGATACGGAGGAGTGCTTCCAGCTCCGAAATGAGATCGAGACGCTCATTCGCCATGGAGTACTCGACCGGTTTGTGCAGAACCGGCGCGGGGAAAGAAGATCGGTAGAAAATGTCGCATCGCTCAAGAACCCAAACGACAACAGGCCCATCGTCGGCACCATCAATACTATCGGGAGGGGCCCGGCTGAAGGAAGTTCGGCTGGGGAACCAACTGGGAGAAGAACCCCTCTGAAGCGTCCACGCACCTTTGAAGCAAACTCGTTCTCCATGATCATAAATAAATTTGATGTAATGCGTGTCTTGGTCAATAATGGAAGCTCAACAAATGTTTTATATTGCGATGCCTTTCGAAAAATGGGGATGACAGAGGACCAGCTCCGGAGAATGAATGCTCCGCTAGTCGGATTCACCGGAGACTCGATCCCGAAAGAGGGTGAGGTCAGCCTACTGGTCACGGTCCGGCTAACCCTTCGAGAGAGCACCATGAGGACGAATTTCCTTGTGGTCCGCCTGCCCTCGGCCTACAACGCCATTCTTGGATGACCAGGGCTTAACACCCTCCGAGCTGTGGTCTCGACCTACCACCTACTCGTGCAGTTCCCCACCGACTGAAGAGTAGGCGAGGTTCGCGGGGACCAGTCAATAGCTAAGCAGTGCTATATGGCGACTCACAACGCAAAACAACCGGCTGAAGCACCGAGCCAAGCGAAACAATCAGTCGAGGCGCCAACCCAAATGTTAGATCAGATGCTGTCCATCGAAACCTTAGAAGTATGGGACGCCTTCCGAAAAGAACGGATAGAACCTGGTGAGCTTCTTATCCAAATTCCCTTAAAAGAAAACTGCCCAGAGCTAACCGTGCAGGTCGGCTCCAGCCTGAGCTTTCACGAAAGAGACCACCTGATCGAGTTCCTCCGGTCCAACATGGACGTCTTTGCCTGGTCGTCCACGAACATGCCGGGGATAGACCCCGAGGTCATGGTTCACCGATTCCAGGCGAAACCGACCTACAAACCTGTGAGGCAGAAGAAATGGAGCTCCTCGCCGGAACGACAATGAGCAGCGGCCGAGAAAATGGACAAACTTCTCGAGGCCGGCTTCATCCGGAAGGTCTCCTATCTAGATTGGCTCGCCAATGTAGTCCTCGTAAAAAATGCTAACGAAAAGTGGCGCATGTGCGTGGACTACACCGACTTGAACAAAGCCTGTCCAAAGGACAGCTTTTTTCTCCCCAGCATCGACCAGCTCGTTGACTCCATCTCGGGACATCGGTTGCTGACCTTCATGGACGCCTTCTTGGGATATAATCAAATCCGAATGGCGCTAGAAGACGAGGAGAAGACGACCTTCACACTGACAAGGGCCTTTATTGCTACAAAGTGATGTCATTCGGGTTGAAGAATGCCGGAGCAATATATCAAAGGCTGGTCAGTCAAGTCTTTAAAAATCAAATAGGATGAAACATGAAGGTCTTTTTTGCAGATCCCTCAGAGGACGCAGCCTACCGACACACCGCCACCCGCCGAAGCTCCTCCTTCTCGGCCGAGCGGTCGCCCCCAGGCCCAATTTCCAGCAACACTAATTAATTTGGTTGCCCTTCAAAAACATGTACATATGCTTCTGTGTTGTCTCTCTACAGGAAGTGTATGTAGATGCGATACCAATCATTTAAATTTTTTTCGGAAACCATCCATGCCCAACATTTATCCACTCTATTTTTTCTTTTTTTTAATGGCACTCAGGTGACTCCTAGTTGGTCAGGCTTTTCAGCAGTGCTGTTGCAGAAAAAAAAAGGTACAGCAGCTGTTGCAGCCTGTTGCAGGAAAAAAGGTATTTGAATAAACATATGCTGATTGACTGAAGGCATTAAAACATATCAAAGAACAATGTTCACTTGTGATGGCAATGTTTAGAGCCAAGATACTGTATTAAATGATTGGAACCTATAATACATTTCGCTTTATAAAAACTGAAAGCAGCTGATAACAACAAGAATAGCAGCAGCAGCAACAACAAAAATAAATGACGACGACAGCAGCAGCAGCAGCAAAGCAGTAAAAATGAAGGGGCATATGCTTATGGAAAACAATAGAACCATTGTGGCACAGAAGTTACATGTCAAATCACCTAATTTCCCGCTGAAAGAGCAATGCCTCCACCAAAACCAAGAATTTTCATGAAAAAGTATAATACCCTCCTTTTTTTCAAATTTCAACCTCTTTATCACGAGTACCATCCTCAAACAATCATGCTGGCACAAAATTGCAAGTACAGCATTGTATTCATTTTAAAACAGATAAAGCTCATATCATTGCAACACAATTGAATCTAATGAAATGTGGTACAACTTCTGAAGCTAAACATCATAGCTCTCAATTTTTCTCTTTACTTGAAGTTCTCCTCTGTTCTAGATAAGGGTAGATCTTCTGGTATTCTAAAATGGCCCAAACGAGGTGCCTAAAAGAGAACTTTGGCCATAAAGGGGCTGGATTTTGCAAGTGGCTAAAAGTAGTTTGCCAGAGAAGGAAATTACTCAGCCGAGTTTCTCCCGATGTCCTGATCACAATATCAGGATCAGGGCAATCAGACGTGTACAAGTGCCGCTTCAAATCAGTGACTGAAATAACACTATCCATGTTATCTGCCTGAACTGATTCATCTTTATAACCATTATTATACCCTTTCCGTATTCTGCCCCTCTTTTCTACACATGATTCTTCAACAGCATGCATAATCTCATTCGTCGACGTGTAGGCCACACATACTGAAAACACTGGTCCCGTGTTCCTGGCAGTGCTTGCCATTGCCTTTTCAGCTGCTAATCTTACCGGCTCGCTCAAAAGACTCAGGTTTCCCCAAAAATTAATCCTAATTCTGTATTTGTTCACAATGCTCTCTTCCTTTAGCAATTTGTCGATCTTTTGCTTCATTAAGTCCATCAACGACTGCACCTCATCAGGTTGTCGTTTAAAATTTTCAATACTGAACGCATATACAGTCACATACTTCACACCCATCTCATAACAGTATTGGAGAACAGATGTGAGAGCTGTGAAACCGGCCCTGTGACCATTACCCTGTTTGTCTCTCCTGCTCTTGGCATATCTACGATTTCCATCCATGACAAACGCAATATGGTTAGGCATTGGACCAAAAGAGAGCACAAAAAAGAGGCATTTACGGAGAAAGCACCAAACACCACCAAGGAGATTGGATGCACTGCTTTCACGTTGCGTCTCCATTACCAAATCCTACCCTGAGAATACACATATTCAGGTCATGTCATTAGTATAAATTAGAAGGACAAAACATCAAGGAACCCATCATAATAGACTTGGGAAGGGTATCAATAACTACAACCTATCTCAGAATGACGGCGGCGACGACGACGACAACAACAACAACAACAATAGCTTTTGTTCCCTCCATTTCTTTAGAGAACAGAAATATCATAAATTTGAGGATGCAAAATCAACACATAATGCACTATCCTGATTTTATATTTAAACACGCAATAATCTTATAGACCATTAATAACTATTAGTGTCTGCTCGATATCATAAATTCATTTTTTATGAGTTTGTTGCATACTATTTATGTTAATTTCTTCCATCAAACATACTAGGCATAACTTCTAAAAAGAATTAAGAGTAAGGTGCATAGCACCTTCCTTACATGATGCAGTGAGAAATTGAAAATTATTTTGGTATTAAAATTAGAAGATCTTGTCATACAAACCAGAAATTACCAAATCCTGAAAAATAAGTTTTAAAAAGATCCTATCCATCAGATTTCCTTTTAGGAGTCATAGCATCAGAAGTTTCTACAAAATGATCATGAAGGATGTAGCTATCATGAGATGATAGATTCTTGCTGAGATTCTTTTCATGATGAACCTTGATGCATGAGAAGGTCAATATACTATTTAGAAATGTGACAAGAGTTCAGTAAACTTCTGGCATAACCCAGCCTCTCAATAATATCTTATGGTAAGCAGTTTAGAAATGCAAAGGATAGGCACTCGCGGCATCATCAGGCTAGTGCTTTTAACATGTCCAGCAGAGCTTTTTTAAAGTCACCATTCATATATCTGACGGACACTACAGAGGGAACGGTGTTCCTATCAGATAAAACATCGGATAAGGTACAGTACCTTTTTGGTATAGCACCTACACATGGTACAGAAAATAACTTGTAGCTATGGACAGGAATTTGGAGGAGTGATGTATCATTTCTCTTTTCAAGAAAAATAATTTTTTACAGATTAAACCAAAAATTATGCTTTGCCTCAAGTTCTTTTCTAGGAACCTTCATAGTAGTAAAAGGGCTCCCCATGTTTTACAAAGGGAACAAGCAATGAGAGAAGTATAAGGCATGCTATCAAATGCCTAAACTGTACGTTGAAACCATAATACAGCTTCCACCTTCATTACATTCAAGATCAGATTCAAATAGCAAAAATATTCATTGCTCTGGTGACTATAAATTTGACCTTAGAAGATGACACTACCATCCAATATGTTAGGAGATGATTCAATGTACAGCTTTTGATTTTTTTGTTTAATTTAAACTTTGTTTAAAGCTAGATACTATTTGAATACATGCACCAAAGTTTTTTTTTCCCTGTTATTATTTGGCTAGCTCTGTGGGTTTCTGCAAAAATGGTTGAAAACATTTGGGCATTCAAGCTGTGGTTATCTACCATGAATAATAACTTTGAATGATAAGATATTTCACCAAGGCACATGAAGTAATACCAATGAAACTAATGAACCTTTGCAAACAAATGGAATTTGTTCATACTAGTGTTTCTTCATCAGAAAGTAGTTGAATGACCAAACAACTACCAAATAAAATGCTTTCAGTTTTATTCATATAAACAAATTATACATAAAAGAATATAAAGAAATAATTTTAGATGCTCAAAGCATGAGATATGGAAGATAGATCTTTTTCTGCAAGCTGTTGCGAAAATATGCGAGGTCGGTACATAATTGGTTCTTTATGCCTTTTACTTCGGTTTTCGTAGCGGTATATTCTTAAATGCAAGCAATCCTAGACACAATATTGTCCATGAATGGGAGGACAACTGGACCCTTAAAGCCATTTATACCTAAACATAATTTTAAATTGTAAATGAAGGTCCATTGGCACGACTTCAAAATATTGTGGATTATGGGAGCTATAGAAGGACAACCATCTGAAGAAAATCTAAAAGCCCCAATTTATAATTAATTGACACAAAAAAAAAATTGAACAATGATTGATAGATATTAATAACATCAACCGGAAACTTTATATCAACTTATAATCATGATATGCTATGCCACACCGTACTGGATGGTACCAGACATACCGTACCGTACAGTACCATCCTGGTACTGATGGCGTACTGCATACTGTACTATACCGATACTATAATAGTGTGGCACCGGTACGGAGTCCGATATCGGTACGGCGAACCTTGCTTATAATAATATTTCAAAAATGGACCACATGACAACCTAGGTGCTTGCTTAATGCATATTGGCTACCCAAGGGCCTTCCTAGCCTAATTAGTCTACATGTGTAGCCTGACCAGGAGGGACTTTTAACTCTTGGACCCTCACACACCCCTCTTATATTAGGTTAATTTTATTTAACATCACCCTGGATGATTTTGCATTATCGTGAATGGAACCGAGAAACCTCAATTGATTGCTGCTGCCTTATTGCTTTAGAGACTTGCAAATATATCCAATTGCAAATGCAGCTGTTATTTACAAGTAGAGATCTTGTAAGTCGTTATTGCATTGCGCAACTATAAAAATTACTATTTTGACACAGCAACTAATTATTGCTTTGATTCAAATTATACAAATTTCATATTTGGATTTTCTTTTTTGATCTTTTTTTATTATTATTTTTGGTTTGTTTAACCCTTTCTCCTTCGATTACACAGGAAACTTCAGGCACTCAAACACTGGGCCCCCAGCCTAGAACCTACCGTTCCCATGGGCAGCCTGTAAGAGTGCAAGATGCATAGCGCTTTTGAAATTCTGGGCTTCTGTTACCCTGTTAATTGAAACAACTTATAACTAAGGGAACTTGACTATAATGGCCCAATTAGGTTGTGGGCACAATGTACTGGGTAACAATGCTTGGCTCTGAACAAAGTACAAGGTTTAAACGGCAACTACAGGAAGCTCCCCAGTGCAAAATACCGTAGTTTGAGCAATCTATCTCTCTTTGAATCAACCTATACATTAAAATAATTAATATCCATTTATTTCTATTGATCCTAAATTAAAGAAGGAGAAAAAATATCTATGACAATCTATGATCCGTAGCTTCTTCTCTTTGTGTTTTGATAGTCAAACCATCAGCTTAATCATTCAAAGGATCTATTTTGCTCCAATGCAGCAGAAAACTACTGAAAATGCTAGATATCAATGAATAAAATCCATCCACCGCAGCACATGAACGAATAGAAATTTACACGAGTAATCTTACAAAATTCATCTAAAATCCATGAAAAGAGGCTACTATTGATATTAAATAATACATTAGAAACATGACGAAAGATTCAATTTTGTGGGCCGGGTCGCTAAAAAAAATTATGGATTGAGTAAGAAAAACAGATCAGATGAGTGAAAAACACAAGATGGAAAACGTGGAGTGCGGAAAAAGATCGAGGACATGGCGGGGATTGACACACCTGGATCTCTGAGAGAAGAGGGAGAAAAGCCGGGACGGGGCGGCAGTCGCTGGCCGGCGGCGAAGAAGGGAGTAGAAGACGCGAGAGCGGAGCGAGAGGACCAGCGAGTACTTGGACTTTGTTCCGCTTGCTTTTCAGTTTTCGATGGACGAAAGGCGAAAGCCGTGGACGAGCATTGAGCGAGCGGCGGCGCACGAGACTGCATATGATCGACCCGCGGGCATAGCGCCGATTTGAGGTTCGAGATTAGCGCACCTACCGCGGTTGGAAAAAGTTTTTTTTAAAATATTTTTACATAAATATTCTCCTAAATACCAAATTTTATATAAATATTTTTTTTTAAAATTAATATTTGTATATATATATTGGTAAAATATTTATTTTACTATTATACTCTTTTTTTTATTCTTATTTTTGTATGTGTACCTATGCCATCTAATACTGTTAAAAAATTAACAGTTTCAAATTAAAATGATTAAAATATTCTTAATAGATAGACATGCAAAAAAGAACATGCATTTGCAATGAAAAATAAAAAAAGTAATTTTAAAATTCTATTTTATTTTTAATTTAAATAAATATAGTTTTTATTAATGATGTTAGATGAATCGTTAGAAATATTTGTGCAAAAACAGTATTTTATGAGGATACATAAATAAATATAAATTTTAACAGGATATTCATGTAAATTTAAATGTTTTATAAGTGTATTCAAGCAAAAAAAAAAAAAAATGTTGGTTTTGGCCTTTGGGGTGCAAGGGAGGGGGTTATAGAAAAAGAAAGAAAGACACAAGAGTGTCCCAAAAAAAATTCAGCTTACAAAGAAAATTAAATATAGTGCATATCTAAAAAGTTTGAAAAGAAATTAAGAATGACAAGGGACTCCAAATCTTTGATGCTTTTCAACAATCTTTTCGGCACACAGCTACTTCCATAGTTTAAAAGTGCGAAGAATCTTGTGAAGAGTTACATAAATAGAGTTTTTTCTTAGTAGAAAGATCCTTCCATTTTTTCTTGCCACATATGCCAGAATATGATCATTAATAACTGATCCCAAGCTTTTCTAACTTGTGGCTGATTGTTTTTTACATCGTCAATGAGTCCAAATGGATATTAGCTGGCTATTCATGGATGTTCAAGCAAGTCTTCGAGGTACATCATCTTGATTTAACAAAAAGACTTCTGAGAAATCGGTGGGAGACAGATTCAACAACTACACAGTGGACAACCCCTACTCACCAGCCGTCCCTTTTTTGCAAGCACGTTTTCCACATGGAGCTTATTGTTCAAGACTAGCGGCACTAGCCACCATCTTCACCTTCTCCGATGCCACTACTTTTCAAATAACCATATAGTGAGGATAAAGCAAGCTGCCTTTTTCGATAGACTTATAGTATGTGTGAGAACTCATGCAGGCGTATATTTAGTCCTATATCGGTTATTCGCTAGATAAATCTTGGATACTTATACAGAATCAAGGAACCTAAATAAAATCTTTCGGCCAGCCATTTTGGATGAGATCCTGGATTGTTACAAATAGTATCAGAGCGGACCCGGCTCATAACCTATGTGGATTAGAAGAAACTGCAGCACAGATTCATTGGGGCTGACCACGAGTCGATCTTGATGTTTGTGATTAGATTTGAACTCTTAGCCTGACGAAGTCGTCAGGACTTGAACGAGGAAAGTACGTGAGGACCCCTGCGGGTGTGTGTTTAGTCCTTCAATTATTCGCTGGGTAGATTTTGAGTATTTATACAGGATCAAGGAACCCAAATAAAACTTTCTGGTTAGCTATTTTGGAAGAGGTTCTGGGTTGTAACAGTATAATTTCACTAGAAAGGATCCATTTGGGTTGAACTTCCATGTTGGAGTATTGGCTAACCTCGATGGTTTGACAAGGGAGAGTAGATCCAACAAACTTTCTAATTGCATCATTTGTTGTTGACTAAGTAGTCCTTCAAACTTAATTTTCCAACAAAGAGATCATCAATTCCATTGGAATGCCATAGAAACAATTTCCTTCGCAACTCTAGAGAACAAGTCAGGAAAAAGAAAAGCAAATGGCACATAACCAACCTATATATCCTCCCAAAATCTAATGGTATGTCTATTTCCCAATTTGAAAGAAGTACAGCTCCAAAAAAAATCTAGATCCTTACTAACATCTTTTCAGATTGGCAATACGTCGACTAGACGCTACTAATTCGATTCAACTATAATGTACCTGAGCTGGCTAATAACTTCTACTAGATTCAGCCAAGAGCGCAAGGTTCATATTTCTGAGGTTTTAACTACTAGATTTTCATCGACAACCATCAACTACAAGTGTAGTTAACCGCAAGATAAATGTATTTAATCATTGACAACCATCTTCTCCAATAGTCATAAACTAAAATTACTTACTATTTAGTTGATTTTTAAAAATTAGTAAAACAAAATTACCGAAAAAGTGAAAAAGTAAAAAAAGAAGCAACTTTATTTCACCGTTCCCATAAATTTACCGGCTTTGGTTTGCGTTTTGAAATGTTAACCAATTAAAAATAACAAGTTATTTTCGACCCTTGTTTAGTTAATTAAACTGCTAATTCGTCCCTAACCATCATCCAACAAGTATCGACCTCTAGATTCGTCCCTTGTTCAATTGCTAACCCTAACAGCTGTAAGAATTGAAAATATTTCCTTAGCTAATTGTTACTTATGGTTCTCGACAATATTATAAGGGTTTAGAGTTCAGGGTCTAAGATTTAGATAGTATAAGTGTTATCAGGCTACACATGCATGTAGGCTTGGCATGGCTATCTCACACATCAACCTCTAGATTCACTGTATGACAGCCACCAAACTTCAACTGTTCTAAGAAATGTATCATCGTCAACATTAACAAGGGTAAGAATTTGAAGTATTCCCATGGCTAGTTCTTTACTTATGATTCTCCACAACGTTATGAGCCATGATTGAAATGAAAAGTTACAGGATATTTTGCAAGAGTTCACCAAAATCTTTGGAAAACATAAATCTTTGTGCTCAAAGTTTGGGTCTATAGATTGAGACCAAGCCCAGCCTAGCTAGTACATGAAATGTGTTATAGACTGTCAGATTAATTCAGTACAGATTCCATTGAAATAGTGAAGCGGATTAAATATGTAAATGATAGAAACTTATAGATTTTGATTGACAAATTTGATGCAGGAAGCCTAACGTAGATCCTATATGTTGCTATATGTCTTCATCTGGGTTAGGGCCTTGTTGGATCCAAACCTGATATCCTGGAGAACAACTTGTGTTCCCCATATGCTAGTACATGTTTACTTCCATACATCCTTAGATGTATCATTTTTTACCCATTTGTTGGTGAGATTTCAATGTACTTACGTATATACTATCGTTATAATGCATATAAGTGTGCTATGTGTAGCAAAAGATATGCCAACTATGTAAACAATCCATATCATAGTGTTGGGGTAATACGGACCACCCCAAGGCACGTGAGCATATCGTGGGGCACATGATCGAGGGCGGCCGACCTCGGAGACGCCCGACCTCAAACGCACCCAACCCCCTGGATCCCCGACTCGGCCCCCAGCTAAGCCTCCGACCTCGGAATCGATCACCTCGGATCTTTGACCTTGCCCCTCACCTAC
>JAOXJJ010001245.1:20499-30627 GCA_025769935.1 Phoenix roebelenii
ATACCTCGGTCAACCCCGAAAGTGTTGAAGCATGAATTGTAAAATTTTAGCTCTACTCATCGGCATCTCGGCCAAGTTCGAGATCGACTGCCATACGAGCTTCGACACCTATATAACTTCGGCTCATGACCTCCTCGGAGGCGATCTCTAACATTCTTTATCAGCTAATGTCCGAAAAGCTAAGCCCGAGAGCTCAGCCAGAGTTGCTGAGGAAACAAGCTTGAATATCCGATGAAACCTTCTTAGAATGAGGTTCGGACTCAACATGTAGCCTAAGGGACTTAGCGGAATTCGAGTTCAGGCTCGAAAACTTGGAGCCTGAAATCATGCCCAACGGACATGACCCGAGTTGGAGCCTAAAAAATGCAGGCCCATACACTTAGCCGAACTCGAACGCTTGGAAAAATCCGTCGGTAAGAAATCTAACTCAGCGGGTGTGGAAAAGGCCTAAGTCCGTAATGCCTAGATCCAGCCGAGCCCGAGGACTTAGCGTCCTCATGGCTCGAGTTGAGCACTTGGAACGTCGTCTTAATAGTAGCATACTGAACGCCTAAGCCTAAGTCGAAGAACTGGGCCGAGCTTAAACACTTAGAAAAATTCATTGGTAAAAGTTCAACTTGAAAATAATAGCGGAGAAGCGAACACAAATTTGTCAAAAAGACTATTTCATTCATAAAGGCCCAGAGGTCGAGATACAAGTTCGAAGGCGGCTCTACAATAGTTTTAGGAGCGGCCTTGATTACAAAAGAAAAAAAAAGAAGAGGAGTGAAGTCATTCTCGAGGGGCCTCGGCCTCGTCAGCACCAAGATCATCAACGATGATCACTTGGGAGGCTTCGGTAGGTATCAGATCGGGACCTTCCTCGACGGGAGCAGGAACAGCTCCGACAGTAGCCTCGAAAACTCTCCCCACGGGAGCCGCCTGGACGGCCTGCTCGGTCTCGGCATCTCTTCCCTTGGGTACCGCTTCGGAGGCCCCGATCTCCTCCTCTTCCTCCTCCTCCAGTTGCAAGGGCACGTCCGAGTCGCTGTCGCCGCTGATGCCCGACCTTGGCCGGATCCCCAATAGATCGAGCTGGGGGCAGAACCGAGACATTTGCCGCCTAAAGTTCTCGAAGCCCCGGAGGAACCCGTCCACGGTCTCCTCCTCAAGCATGTCTCGGAACTCCTCCAACTCTTTGAAGAGTTCCACAGCGTTTTGGGCCTGCTCGAGTGCCTTCTTCTCTCGGGCCTCGAGCTGCTCGGTCCTTAGGCGGAGGATCCCGCGTTCGTATTGGAGCCCCGAAACCTCGGAGCGGGCTTCCGCGAGTCGCGCCTCGGCAGCGCGCAACTCGGACCTTGCTAGGGAATGGGCGGCCCTCTCCTCCTCGAGCTCGCTAACAATGGCGAGCCGCCTGGCCTCGGTGGCCTCCCTCCGTGCGCGGGCCTCGGCTAATTCAGCCTCGGACTCTGCAAGCCTCTTCTCGGCCGACTCCGTCTGCCGCTGGAATCGCCGGGACTCGGCCTAGCATTCCGAGGCAATGAATACCAGGGTGTCGACCTCGTGAATGTGCTACAAGAAAAAACAACGGTAAATAAAGGAGAAGGAAACGAAAATAACAAAGAGTGCAACGAGGAAGCCACTTACCCGACAAGTGTTTTTGTAAGTTTGGTCGACGATCTCTTCGAGGCTGAGAGCCTCGATTGTAGCTTGGTCGGCCGGGAGCATCGTGCGGCGGAAGACCGCGCGCACGACATCGGCATCTTCGATGGCCGAGCTGTCTTTGGGGAACGGGAGATTCAAGTCAACGGGACCCCTTCTGGAGGGTCCCCTTCCCCCTGACGAGCTGGGACCAGCGGCAGGGGCGGCGACTCGAGGTGCGCTCGGAACCCCGGAGCCCCTGTTAGGCTCAGGCCCCGATCGCCGAAGACGAATGACAGGTCGGCCTGCCCGCTGAGCCGTGGGGGCAGGGCAGGCCGAAGGCGTCGAATCAGACACCCCTCTAGAGGTCGAGCTCGCATGCTCGGCCGAAGCTTCCCTATGGGCCGCCGATGACGTGCCGGCCCCCGACTCCCCCGACCTGCGGATAGGAGACCGTCGCGCCCTCTTACGGGGCTTGGGAAGAGCTCCACCCGCCTCGGCGGATCTCTTTTTCAGTTGGAGGAACAAGGATGTGTTGCTGGTCGACATGTGAGGAATCTCTGAAACACAGACAAAAAGAAATCTTTAAGCAAAAAGAAGTATGTGAAGCAGTAAAACAGAACTAGGCAACTACTCTTACCCTCGGGGCGCGCCGAGCTCAGGCCGACGTTCACCAAGGCTTCCTCGCTCAGGAGGTCGGCCAAGTTGATATCCCTTCCGAGGCTCTGCAGAGAGTTAAGGACCCTCAGCTCGTCCGCCGTAGGCTCAGAGAGCCTATTAAGGGCCTTCAGTCGGGGATGCCCCCACCTTGGGTCAAAACCCCACGATGCCTCAGACGCCAAAAAGAAAAAACGTTCCTTCCACTCATGAATGGAGGAAGGAGCACCTCGGAAGAGGGACATACCGCCTCTAAAGGTAAAATACAATCACTCTCCGTCCATCGGGTTTGTTTTCAATAAAAAACATCGGCGGGAAATATCTACAGAAACTGGAATCCCATGCGCAAGGCAAAGGGATAAAAATCCGACTATGGTCCTCCAGGAGTTCGAGACCAGCTGCGCCGGGACCAGCTGGTACTCCACCAACAGGTCAGTTATAAACCTGTAGAGAAAAAACCACAGACCGGCCCAGAGTGTCTCAACATACACTCCGATCCGGCCGGGGGACGGTCGGGTCACCCGACCCTCCGGCCCCGCGGGCTCCAGATGAAACCCTGGCTGGAAAAAGAACCATGACTGGATCGGTTCCAGTTCCTCCTCCGGCAAGCTAGACCTAACTTCCTCCGGGTCCAGACCCATTTACAGAAGGAGGAAGAAGAAGCGGAGAACGAAGAAAAGGACAAAAGGAAGAGAAAAAGAAAAACACTCCGCACTGAAAGGGGAGAAAACCTACAGGAAAAAGACCGCCGGAAATCGCCTGGGGGCGCCGCCGGGAGACTTGGCAACTATTGAGAAAAATTAGCCAGAACGGCAGAAAGGAAGACAGCCAAAAAACTCCTATTTTAGGATCAGGTTGCAGGGTTTATATAGACCCTCCCGACGGCCCAGATCAGCGGGACCAAACCCCGCCTCCCACCCTGATCATGCCGCGTGTCGACTCCGAAAACCGAAGCAGCATACTTATTTCGGTTTGGCGCCTCAAACACGCCATCGAGGCAAAATTCCGTCGGATCCCGGAACTTATTTATGAGTCCGCTTTGCAAAGCGGTTTGGGAGAATGAAAAGGCGTCGTTCCACCTCTTCTCATCAAAAATACCCCGAAATACGCAGAAAACCAGAATAATTTAAAGCCCTGGCCCCCACCATAGCCATAAAAACAATTACTTCTTGCGTCCGAGCTCGCGAGCGGCTCGAACTCGGAAGTCGGAGGGTAATGTTGGGGTAATACGGACCACCCTAAGGCACGTGAGCATATCGTGGGGCACATGATCGAGGGCGGCCGAGCTCGGAGCGGCCGACCTCGAAGACGTCCGACCTCAAACACACCCGACCCCCTGGGTCCCCGACTCGGCCCCCAGCTAAGCCTCCGACCTCGGAATCGATCACCTCGGATCTTTGACCTTGCCCCTCACCTACCATGGTCACGTCTTTTCGCAGCCCGGTCAGAGGGCATACTCGGTCGTCGCCGTCAGCATTTAATGCGCATGGCCCTATAAAATCTTCGGACCACTCCACGATTAATGCACATTTTCGGCCTACTCAACCATCATTACGCATGGCTCCTAAAGACCCTCGCCCACTCCGCAATTAACGCGTAATTCCGGCTCACTCAACTATTAATGCGCATGCTACTGACTGTCCACGGAACTCCAGTTTTCCATGCCTGGTTTCTCCATTTCTCTACGGCAATTCAGCTCGGTTGTACTCCATCAACTAAAGCAGCTCCATGTCTCCGACCTCGGATCATTAAATCGCCTGATCGTGTGACATGTTCAACTGTACTACAGCTTCGCCTTGTCACATCACAGGTAACCCAGCACCCCTCTATAAAGGACTCCTCCATTTTAGAGGGGGCTGGCGGACGAAAACTCTCGAGCACACTGTTCCTTCTCCTCTTTCACCTTTTTGCCCCCTCTGACTTAGACATCGGAGGGCCGGCGCCGAAAAACCCGGCCACCGGTTTCCTTGCAGGTCCCGCGGAGGACGCCGCCCGCCGACGGATAGCCGCCCGCCAGTTTCCTCGCCGGAGCTCCCTCTCCTCAGCCGACGGTCGCCCCCGGGTCCAAATTCCAGCAACACATAGTATATCGTATTGATCCGAACTGGATGGTACAGAACATATTGTATTGTACCGGTTCGGTGCCGACCATATCTAATATGTGTGGCATATTGAGTAAAAAAACTCTATACTGTACCATACCGACACTGTGCTAGTGTAGCATCGATACGGATCCGGTACCGAGACGGTGATCTTAGTCCATATACTCAATCACAAAGCAACAAAAGCATATTTCCAGAATCCAGAATCATTTGTAAGCCTTCCAAAAGTCCTCCTGTTGAACTTACCCAAACGCATTGCCTACCATTCCTAATCCTTATGCTGTAGACCTTCCAAAATTACGCGAACCATTGTGTGCAATGTACACTGCTTTCACAAGCCCCTCCTATTGTTGTGGGCATCTCTCTCACACGCATTCCCGGCCCTCCCACTTAAAAGAAAATCCAAGACCAGAAGAAAGAAAAGATAGCACAAGAGCGTGGGAAGTAGGTACTCTTGATTCACTCCATGACAGAAGGGCATTTGATGGCTGTTCAACCAAATGCCTGTTCAACAAAAATGCTTTAAGAAATAGCCACCTCATAGTCTTTTCTTAGAAAGTGGCATATATACAAGTGTTTTAAAAAGAAGTTTTTTTTTATCTTCTTCAGTTTCTTCTCTTCGTCTCGTATGCCGCTTAAATTAAAGAGAGATTTGTTTAGAGTAACGAATGTATTCTTAATATTTATGAAAAAATATTGTTTAAGGAAATGGAATATAAAAAGGTTAAAATCTATTCAATATAAACATTTAACTCCTTGTTAAGATCACCCTTTGGAAGCTTTAAATCAGTCCCGTATATTGAAGGGAACTCAAACAAGTGTAATCTGAAGATCACCCAATTTCGTAGTCATAGCAGAATACATGGAAAAAATGGAGGTATAATAAATAGGGAGGCAAAAGAGCAATAGGGTGATTTGCAATGGAAAACATGAACACTCATTCAGCCACAAATGGACAGGCAGGCAGCAAGAACTTTCAATAAGACATAACATGAATATGTACTTCTGCATCTAAAGTCCATCCTCCCATGGAAGAGATTTCGTTTAAGTTTCGGCCTCGAACCATATCCATGCATGTATCAACAGATCCAAATACCTCATTTTGAAGCTTGCTGCCAGAATCAGAGCAGAGGAAGATACGATCAAGCGCGCACTGTAGAGCCACTGCTATCACCCTGTCATGCATCATTGCAACTGGTTTGTAGTTTCCCAAGTTGCTAACCACATCATTACCACGCATGCCGTAGGAAAAGAGGGGTGGGTTTAGCATCGCCTGCCTCGTTTTGCACTACACCTCTAAGAAGATCCGTGCATGCATGTTTAGTCCCATATCGATTATTCGTCAAAAAGATCTTAAGTACTTATACAGAACTAAGGAACCTAAAAAAAATATCTTCCGGTTAGTCTTTTTGGATGAGGTCCTGGCTTGTGACAAATGGTATCATAGCGAACTCGGTCCATGGCCTATGTGGACTAGGAACACTGCAGCATAGGTTCGTGGAGGCTGACCACGGGCCTATCGTGGTGCTTGTGATTAGATTTGAATGGATTTGATCTTAGCATGATGAAAACATTAGGGCTTGAATGGAAAGAATATGTGAGGACATGTGTGGTGTGTGTTTAGTCTCACATCAGTTATTTGTCGAAGAGATCTTGGATATTTATACAGGATTAAGTAACTTTAAAAAAAAATACCTTCTGGTTAGCTTTTTTGGATGAGGTCCTGAGTTGTGCCACCCTCACTGCCATATCACGTATTTCACTGCACTAGAAGAAAACTTTGCAGCAGGAGCAGGAGGCGGAGAGAAGGAGCTCAACATGTTGATCAAAAGTTTCATGAGGGGCTTTGAGCATCTTCATACAAAGTTTACAGAAAACCTAAGAATTGATAGTAAATGAGCTCATAGTCTAATACTTATAAATACATGATGAGTTAATGGCATGTATTGTATTCTACAAGTTTTGTAGTTTTGGTCAAAGCCAATCCTTTTGCACCAGACTGAGCCGGAAGGGACCCCTAAAACTTCTGTTTCAGTAACTGTGGTAGTTCTTGTCAGTTTCAGTTGATACTGAAATGGTTTCAGCCTAGTTTCAGTGTCTTCAGTGTTTACAGAATACAATGTCGACTCTGGGCCGCCTTTCTTCTCTATTTTCCAATTGAAAGAGGCGATATCATTCACAGATGACAAAGAGAACTATTTTCTCAGAACAAAACAGGAACTTTTGTGGATTTTCAAAAAAATTGGAATTAATTGGATTTGGTACTAAAACTCTTAAGTGTCAGGTAGGTTTTACCTGATGAAAAACAACTTCTGGGATTTTTGAGAGATTTCTTTAAGAGCAAAGTGAAGAAAAGGTTGATTTGTGCGGTAAATTGAGCCCCTGAATAGTGGATTCTCAAGATTTATGTTCAGATTTGCTGCATATTAGTTTAAACATTAAAAGAATTTAGATGACGCATATTTTCTATTTCGTATTTCAATACTATATGAATGATAAATTATATGTTGTTACTTGGTGCTTGATATAATGGTAAGTTATATACATTATTCATATCTACATATAGTTTTGTGTAATTGCGCTTCACTTTTGCAGGCATTTAAGTGGTTAGGATAATTAAATTGCCAACGAACATTCAAGCATCACATAGTACATTGACATCTAATTGATTTTTCGAAGATTTTTATAGTTCTGTTATCAAAGATTTCGGAATGATTGAAACAATTAAAAAATTAGCACTCCTCTATCAAGAAATTGTGCCCAAATTAAAGCAAGAAAAAAACGGGGGGGAAGAAAAGATAAATAGAGTGCATGCCACCAGAGCAGCCCTGATTGTATTATGAGTTATGACTGCATTAGTTGTTCGAATTATATAACGCTTTTGGATTGCATCCTGCCCTAAGAAAAAATTCAGAATAATTCCCTCTAGAGCAAGGTTTGCTATATTGGTACAGAGCACCGTACCAGTACATTTAGGTACTGTTTGGTATAACCACATACCAACTCATTATAAGTTGTTGGAGATGAAATAAGAGCTGTATATATTTTGGAACAAAACTATATCGAGCCTGGATACCATATCGATACCTTATTGATACAGTATGATACATCTAATACCTGGGTATACAAGTTGCTGCAATAAACCATGCTCCAAATTTGATAATGACAAGCGTCCCTGCATCCAAATAAATATGATCATGCAACTCCATAACCCAAAGAACTTCAGCATTCTTCTTCTTAGGGCTTTTTCCCACCGGTGTTGGCGTCGGAGGGGCATAAAACATATTAGACAAACAAGGCAAGGACTTGGAAGCAACTAAACAATTAATGATATTCCTTGCGTGGAGATGAAGTTCAAACTCCTATACTACAATCATATTACAAAATCCAATTAGAAGCCCTGTTCTGATTCGTATGATGAATCAACGATTGAAGTCGTTCACTTAGACGGTAATTTAGCATGTAATTCATTAGGAGACAACCAAAACTATTCCACAGATAATACCTCATGCAGTCTTAACTTTAACCCAAAATATTATGTTTTGAAGAGTAGTGTTTCATCTGCATGCAGACATCCATGCGCTAACAGAACATTAAAGTAGTTAATCCTTTACAGCCCGGGCCATTGGATTAAGTAGCAGGCTTTGAAGGGTTAAAATGTGCTGACGTAAGAGCTATACTCTTCCTTACGAAGTTCAGAATTTCATATATCTCTGTTTAATTTTCATCAAATCATTCACTATCAATTTAATTTGTGTCGAGGAGAAGAGAAGATGAAGATCTTTTTCTTATTAAGTAGAAACCATCCATAGCCCACCTTTTATAAGAAGGTGGCTATCCTATACAACTCATGTACAGTTACAACGGCTATATTACAATGGCTATATTATCAAGTCATGTCACTAGCTAAGCTAACATCCTCCCTCAAACTCAAGATGGGAGTGAAGATGCCATCTTGAGTTTGTGAACCAAATCACGATGACGCTCCGGTGGATGTGCCTTCGTAAAGATATCGGCAAGCTGATCCGCAGAAGCAACATATATCAACTGAAAAGTACCTTGCTTGATATGATGCCGAATGAAGTGACAATCTATCTCAATATGCTTCGTTCGCTCATGAAACACATCGTTACGAACAATCTGCAAGGCATTTACATTATCAGAATGAAGAGAAGAACTGCTAGTCAAAGGAACACCCATATCATGCAGCAGCCATCGAAGCCATAAGAACTCAGAGGTAGTATCTGCTAGTGCACGATACTCAGCCTCTGTACTGGAGCGAGAGACAACCGTTTGCTTCTTACTTTTTTAAGAAATAAGAGATGACCCAAGTAAGAAACAATAGCATGTGGTAGAACGGCGATCTGTAGGATCTCCAGCCCAAACAGCATCAGAATAGGCATGTATATCTAAAGTGAAGTAGGTTGAGAAATGAAGGCCGTGAAACAATGTACCCTTAACGTACCGAAGAATATGTAGGACTGCTACATAATGTGTAGAGCGTGGAGCATGCATAAACTGACTAACCAAGATGACTGCATAAGAAATATCAAGGAGTGTCACAGTCAGATAGATGAGACTGCCAACCAACTGCCGATATAGGGTCGCATCTGTCAATAATTCATCATCTGTGGGAAGAAGCTTAGCATTCATTTCCAGATGACTATCTACGGTCTTACTATCTATCAACCCAGCACGAGATATCAACTCGGAAGCATACTTAGCTTGTGAAAGATAGTATCCATCTAGGCTATGGGTGTTCGACGTGCCAGATTCCGATGATCCTGGCGAAAAAGAAAAAGGTACGCTCCATGTACACTCCCGTCGTGCCAGATCCCGACAATCCTGGCAATGCCTGCCGCCGCCGAAGAAGAAGTGGCCGGCGGTGAACTACTTGAGGCGAGGGAAAAAGAGACCAACGAGAAAGATTTTTATGGCTCTGATACCATGTCAAGATAGAGGAGAAGAGAAGATGAAGATCTT
Source organism: Phoenix roebelenii (assembly GCA_025769935.1). Taxonomy (NCBI): domain Eukaryota; kingdom Viridiplantae; phylum Streptophyta; class Magnoliopsida; order Arecales; family Arecaceae; genus Phoenix; species Phoenix roebelenii. Next base: position 29,862 of record JAOXJJ010001245.1, read on the forward strand.
TTTCTTATTAAGTAGAAACCATCCATAACCCACCTTTATAAGAAGGTGGCTATCGTATACAGCTCATCTACGGTTACAACGGCTATATTATCAGGTCATGTCACTAGCTAAGCTAATATACAGCTAAGCTAAAGCTAAGCTAACAATTTGGACCCATCATTCAATAGAATATTGGAGATGGACCACTACAGGAAAACAAACCTATACTAACGCTTTTCTGGACATTTGGCGACGCTAATAAGCGTCGGCTAAACTACCGCCGATGCAAAGCCAAGCATCGCCAAAGCGTCGGCGATACTAGAGTGGAAAAAATTTTAGCCGATGCAGGCTGCAAGCGTCGGCAAAAACCCAAATTTACCGATGCTTTCTTAGCGTCGGCGATAACCCGACGGATAATTTGCTCACGGTTTTCCTCCTGGTTTTCCCCGACGCTTTTTAGCGTTGGCCATTCCGGACGCTTTAAAGCGTCGGCACATGTGGATCTGCCGACGCTACTGTAAGCGTTTGAAGCGTCGGGATAAGCGTACAGTTGTTGTGCCACGAGGTCTTTTACCGACGCTTAAAAGCGTCGGGAATTATTTTTAAAAAATAAAAAATAAAAACACCAATTCATATTGTGGAACACACATTACAAAACATACATTATAACAATATAAACCTGTATTACATTCATACATTGACACAAACATTCAGATCATTCGAAATATGAATATTGTCATATCTGATTAAAAATTTGCTTAATAAGTTTCAAATTACAATGTACTCT
>JAOXJJ010001245.1:31381-49584 GCA_025769935.1 Phoenix roebelenii
ATGTATGTATGTATGTATGTATGTATGTATGTATGTATGTATGTATGTATGTATGTATGTATGTATGTATGTATGTTAGTGATTTTGAAAGGGTCCTGTACACTCCCCCTGTGCAGATGGCATCCCGTGATCGAAATGTGCAAGCATGGAGACAACAGGTCCCACCGCCTGCCAGCATGCAGCCTTGGGTTGTAGGATGGTCATACTGTCGTCACTGAACCCATGGGGCTGGGCTGAGCCCGACTCGAGGCGCTCTACGGTGGGTTAGTAAAGGCGCATTCTTTAAGTATAGACCAAGAAGCTTAAATAATATTTTTTGATGAATTTTTTTTTGGATGAAATCCTAAATTGTTACAAATTGTATCAAAGTGAATCTAGCCAACTACTTATGTGAACCAGAGGATACTATAATATAGATCTATTTAGACTAACCACGAGCTGATCGTGGTGTTATTTATTAGATTTATGGTATTAATGTATTTGGACCTTTAGGCTTGTGAGAATTCTAGAGCTTAAAATGGAGAGAATATGTGAAAATTCATGCAAGTTTGTGTTTAATTCCACATCAGCTAAAACCTAAATAATATATTGAGGCTAGTTTTTCTGAGTGAGGTCTGCCTTGTTACAGATATTTGGCCAATAGTGCAACCGTGTGCACCTATGATATGCATCCATTTAGTGAGTAGTTTGGCCAATGGTGCAGTACCTATGGATTTCTGTTGGTTTTGATTCGGAGATACGACTGCAGTCACGAGGGATTCCAATTGCAGTACCTATGGATTTCTGTTGGTCTTGGGGGACACAGATTGTATAGGAGAGCATGGGAGGGTGATTAATTGTTTGTAATTTAAGCAAAGTCTTAGTCGAGATGAGACTAAGACAATGTACTCCAAATTACCCGTGCCATCTTAACCCATTGATACAGTACTACAAGGTAAACACAGCAGGCTCGAATTGTATCACCATGAACGACTCTTAACCATGAATAGATCGAGTGGAAGCCAATATTGTTTATAAATACAACAGGTGAAGTCTCACAAGTCCACAAGCATATGTAGCTGTTCCTCTCTGCAGCAGAACGGCCCAGCCATTTATTTAACCAAAACTCGGACTAAGAAATATCTGCACAGATAAAGTATAATCACATAAGAGGAAAAGGGGACATATTGTTCCCCATCCTGAGGAAAATATTACCACAATGCATATATGTGGACTTGATAAAAATACTAGATGCAGAGCCCACTTGATCTGAAAAACTCAATGTTGCATACAGTAGAATCTAGTAACAGTCAAGTAAAATGGTTACATTATCCTGCCCATCCAAGTTCGGAAAGAGCCTCATTTCCTCAGCCCTTGACAACATATACATTGTCCTTCCTTGTTATCATAACTACAGATCTTAGCAACAACAGTTATCCATGAGAATACCGCAAAAAGATCCTCAAGTCACAAATGAAAAGCTATCATCTTGCAGAAATTGATGATATCTTGTGCATGATCATCGATTCAGCTGCATTGATTGCTCCCCAGGAACCCGTTATTGTGACTTTCCTGTAGACACCAATGATAAGAAAAAGAAAAAAAACAGAATAAGTTGAACAATGCGTTCACCAGTCTGAAAATAAGTACATGCAAGAGCATTACCTCTCGAATGTACCAGAAATGAAATCACCTCTATCTGATACTTTAATCCTTGCTCCGCTAACCTGCAACATTAGCACATTAAGTCTATTATTATAAGAATCAACCAACCCATAACCTCTAATTTTTTAGACTCTCATAACTATAATCATGGCAGGAAGACAAAATTACGATAGAAATTAGATTGGCATAATCTTATCAAACATAATTTAAGCTATGATGATTTGAACATGAAAAAAACTAAAATTTTGACTGATGGATTGGACTTGGAACCCGTTTCTAAAGGAAAAGTCAGAATTGGTCTGACAAAATTGTAACAAATTAAAATAAAGCCAGATAAAAATAGCATAAAACTCAGAAACAATCTACGCTTTACTAAACTGTCGAATAAACATCACGGCCTAGTCCATAACCTAGACCACATACAAATTATCTCGCACAAGTCATACCAAACATCGGCCTAATTAACCATATGATTCACCAGAGGGGGAGGCTGAATGTGACAGAGAAATTAGTTGTTTTTAATTAATATAGGGTGATCCGGGGAGAGAATAGACTTCTGGTCGGATGCATGATTTACATAGTGTATGGAAAAACATGTGTACATTCATATGGAGCATGGCATCATCCATGTCAAAATTAACATTACAATGCCTAATAACAAGAGGTCTAACTAAATCATCAACAAATGATGATAGAAATTTTTATTTATTATCCATTGGAACAATTTAGTTCTTTAAAAATAATATTGGATTTTATTTATTCAAAAAAACTTTGAATAATGGAGTCTAATGTTAACCTTAGCAAGAACAAAATACAAACCTCTAACTATCACCATGGACTATTTTTCTCTTTTACATAAGATTCCATTATAAGATGTCAAGATCTACTTCAAGTTGAGTAATTCTTTCAGAGAACCATTTATAAATTTTTCCTGATCGAATTTAAAATTGAAATATACTATTCTATGAATTAGAAGATTTCATTAAAAGAAAATAAATTAAAGGACCTAATCCTATAATGCACACCTGGCTGATCTCCATTATGTTCCTTCCTCCACGACCAACAACAGCTCCAATATGCTCATCTGCAACACCAATCATCAAAGAGTTGCCTCGGCTTCCAGAGGTCCCAGCAGATGACCTTGTAGAGACAAAAGTTGATGTCGTGACCTACAGAGGCATTGAACAGATAATCTTAAACGTAAAGAATCCAACACCAAGAGAGAAGTCTTAGATATTTTTATCACAAATCCAAGGCAATAAATTTTGGAGAAAAAAGAAATACAAAAAGAGAATAAGTCTGCTCAGTAGATCTCGGAAAAGGACATGAAATCTTACGGCATGACTTGCCAGAGTGTGGCTTTCCCGCAACATTAAATCAACCTGGCTTAAGATGTTTCATGTAGATGCTAATCACTAAGGAAATCAAAACTAAAGATGCTAACCTGTTCCTGTGGCTCAAGGTTGAAACTGGTGCATTTAAATTACATTATTTTCTTTAGATATCATTTTTCAGCTGCCAATAAATTCACCTATTACTTCTTTACTACTCTTTTTTGTAAGAAAAAAGTTAAATTACAAAAGCAAATACAGTAAAGTGATATCTAAACCAAGAGAAAAAGATAATAGATGCACAGGAAGAAGAAAAAGCATTGGCCAGTTCTTCAGAATGATGCAGTCAATACTTTAACAAGCCTTATCCCATCCATATAGGCTACTTTAAGAAAAGGTATAATTTAATGATTCAATGGAATCTCAGCTTCAAATCAACCGTCTGAACCTCTCTTGAAATTTTAGCCAAGGCATCTTTGGCCAAGAGAGGGGCTTGACTGACACAAAGAGGACAAAAGAAGCCAAATCTAGTGATTGCAAACTGAAAGGTATAAGGCTGGTAACCAAAAAGCTACCCTCCATGGGTCCTAGGTTTCGAAATCTAGATGACAATAGAAAAGGGCAGAATTTGATATGAGAAGAATCACCTGGATTATAGAAAGGTTTCAAACAAGACAGGGGATTAGCGTTAAATCTGAGTTAAAGTTAAGAGGCTGAAAAAGTTAAGAAAGTGATGGTATTGATGAATCATATAGAGAACTTTATATTATTTGAAGTACCATGTACCGTACAAGGCAGTATGGGATGTGGCTTACTGACCCGGAAGAAACATTTCAAGTATTCAAACATGTATACATAATGAAGAGCATCCTAAACTAATGATTTCACTCCTGGTTTGAAGATTCACCATCCAATGGAACAGAATGGATTGTCATAACTTGACTGATTTATGACGAGGCCTACTGAGCTTTTGGTGGATCAGCTGTCTCTAGGAGCAAGCAACCAACCACCCTTATGTGTGTGTGTATACAATGCCACATGATGAATTGTTTAAGTATCAGAAAAACCGCCCTCCTTACATCATCTCATCAGGCCCATAGCTCATTTCCAACTGACAAACAATGCCCTTTATGTTCTTGCCTGCACAATCTTCATTTAGATTAAATGATATGTCTCTTGTATCCTCTTTAATTTAATATTGAATATCAGAAATTTCTGCTTTTTGATTTACATCCAGGCAAAGCTAATAGAAAATTGTATCTAGAGTTTTAGGGCAACTGGATATCATCTGTTCAAGATCTAATAAAAACTCAGACTGCAGAAATTGTTTTAGTGCAGAAAATAAAATGAAAGAAATCTGATTTTAAGGAAAAATTTATAACATAAAGGAAACAGAAATTCACACAAAGTATCAATAAGCTACAGCCATGGAAAAAGCCTGACATCAATTTCTTGTCTACAGCAATATATTGAGAAGATTTCTAGTGTATGCTTTAAGGAATACATTGCGCTCTAATGGAGAAAGATGAAGAAGAAGAGAGAATCTAACAGATGTTAGGAGCATGGGTGAATCACTTAGCAGTGAAGAAAGAAAATATCAAAGAACAAATCAGGTTGAATCTGCCTAACAGATATCTTTTTATTCATTCAAACAATTCACCATGATGCCTTCTCTAGTAGCTGGCTTGTGGGCTTGCTTATAGTTATATGATGACTAGCTTTGCAAGTAAGTTATGACTTTAAATAACCAAGTATTTTAGCTCCCATATTGGCAGCCATAACCTTTTCTTTGAAATTTCAAAATTTGGATTTCCATGTAAGTCCAAAAAAAGACACTTGAAGTTGTCCGGAACTAAAACATAATGACTTTGGAATTATTCCATCCCACTATATACTTAATTTAGGACCTCTGTACACCAAGTCATATCCAAACGAGGACTCTAAAATGAACACAAAAAAATCATTGTATTAAGAGAGCCAAAATACAAGAAATTCTCAACTATTTTTTCTCCATCAAATCTGATACAGGATCACTTAAGATTGGCCAACAAAGGCATGCATGAACCTTAAGATCAAGGAAAATTAGGGCTTTGATGAAACAAATGTCTTCTGCCCTGTGACAGACACCAGGACAGAAAGCACATTTTTGCATGCCTCTGTTTCTAAAAATTATAAAGCTAAGAATTTTCTGTTTGGGCTTGCGTAAGAGGAAAGAATCCTAGGTAAATGAATCTTGGTTCGTGATAAGTGAGGGTCGAGAGTTGACTTTGTCAAAGAATATTAATAGTTTATCCAAATAATGAATGTTAATGGCTGTACCATTTTTCTCTATATATGTCCAGGTCATTACTAAGCAAAGTTCATCCGGGTTTCCAAGCTGGTTTGATTCAAGTTCTTTTGAATTCCTGATTGGATACCAAGGTTCAAGTTCTAGCACCATGTTCTCCCATTTGAACACTTTTTTGAATCATGCTGTCTTCCTATTCAAATACTAAATTCGATTGAGTTAATAAACATCACTAGGTGAAAATTCTAACCAGTTAATTTTTCCTCTTTAGCACATCTTGTACAATAATTTAGAACCAAGGTTTGAAAACTCATGTATCGACCATGCATCATTCACGTACCAGTAAAGCAACAAATGTGGCACACCCCTGTATTTACTCACAGTTCTCCAAACCAAATGACACCTCATGTGGATATGGGACAGTGTGATGCATTATAACAGTCAATATGAGATCAAGATGGTACGATATGGCCAAGATTCCAAACCTTGTTTGCAACCCAAAGATTTCATGCGAAGCCTAAGCTTCTCAGTGAACGATAGAGACCACCTTTGAAGTGGAAAACTTTGTCATGAGAATTAGAAAATATAGTAAATGGATTTCATGGATAATGGAGGTAGAAATAAAGGACATGCATTTCCACACTTTGAACTTAATGAGTTCATATGGAGACGGGTTGTTGAGTTTGTAAAGGTCCAAAACTACTTGTTCATTCTCCATCTTGGTCGTAAGATTGGAGCCCATTGGCAATGGGAAAGAAAGTTTTAAAAAGTAAAAATCATGGTAATTGATCTCATTTACGGAGCTAATACCACTGAGAATCTCATGTTTATGTCCTTACAGCACTGAAAAAAAAAACTGTATGTGGGCATATAGATCTAGGAAGGCAAGTGTCATACACAGAATAATCATGTTAGAGAGCTCTGCATTTATTATGAAAAGAAATCATTTCTTGCTCCCCTTCTATTCCTATTTCCTCATCCTCTCTAGTTACAATTCTCAGTAAAGCTCCCCTGCATTCTCCCTTCAGTGTCTAATGGTCAGCCAGGGAGCCCCAAAATGTCTTTATCAGTTCTACACTCATGTATGGAACAAGAAATCATGTAAATTATAGTGATAGGTGACAAACTGTTGCCAGTTTTGTTCCTTTAGTCCAGTATCAGTTGCTAAATAATGTTTCTTGTTCTCTACAGGTCTTTCCATAATTTGGCACAACCAATCAATGCGACTCATTTACAACTTAAAATATTGTTGAGATATCTTATTTGATGATTTCCTTGGTGCAAAGGTAAGAAACGAATGATATATTATATTTTCCTTTCAATTTGTTTTACAGGTCCAACTTGTTTAGAACAAGATACACTTCAGTAAAATGTGCTATTTAATTTCTTACCTGTTAGATTAGATATCAGGAAAAGACAATTGTTGGTAAGTGTACAGTCATTGTTTCCTTGCTTGCTCGTCGCTGCCCTCTACATTTTGGTTTCACAATAGCTCCATGCACCAAATTCTTCTTATGCACCAAAAAGAACGTAGTATCCAATTGACCAAGGATTTGAGTCCTGCTGGAACAAATTTGTATCGTGCCATGCTGACAGGAAAGTGAGACCCCGGACATCCGCGGGACACTAGTTCTCTATTGAACAGGGAAGTCCTGCCCACTTGTGTCCCTACACTAGGGATGCACCAGGACAATCGGGACGGACCAGGATAAATTTTCTTTTGTTTATGCTTGTTTCAGGCTGTCCCCACCACATACATCATGCCATCTTTGTTCTGTACCATCGGAAGAGCAAACCAAGATGGGGCCCAATACGGAGATTTAAACCTTTGCAATTGCCAGTTAGAAGAGGTTTCAATAGGATCTATTGAGTGAGGTCACCCGTGCAATTTAAAGACTAATAAAATGGAAGCCTCTGAATTGTTTGCAAACAACTTAAGATGCTAAAATTTTAAAACATACTTGTGCAAAATTGCATATTTATGTGAACATATGAAGCTAGCGTAAGCTAAATAAATCTCTTACCCTTGGAGTTAATATAACAATGTAAATTAGAAAAAATAATTCCACATATTTGAATTACTGAATAAATGCAGGAAGCCAGGAACAACTTTAATACAACTATAACAGACAGTTCTGCAATTCACTCTTTATGCCCTGAAAATACATCTAACCTTATTGTTTGGGAATTTTCCTCCATAGCCATTCATTCCACTTATTGGGTTGCATGCCACCGAAGGAATCATGTATCCAATTGGAATACCATGAGCACCAGCAACATTGAAACCTAAAGTATGGAATATAGAAGAAGTAGAAGAAGAAGAGTAAGAAGATTAACTTCATACATATGAATGCTCACTAAGGGCTTAGAAGTTACTTCACTAAACAATCAAGAGTTGGAATTTCCTCCAAGATACTTTCAATTTCTCAGTGCTAATAAAGAATCATTAAGTTCTAATCAAAACAAAAACAGAAAAAAGAAATAAGATTCACAAATTGATCAACACTATGCTACCCCGATTTAGTTATACCCTGCCTCTAAGCTTCGTAAATCACGTAAATATATTCTTCATTCAATTAATGAAATATCTAGAAGAATCCAAACAACTCGACCAATACCAGAATCTCCGTCAGTGCAAATTGTGAGTGGCATCAACATGATACTGACTTGAATGTGAGACCCCAAAAATGTGTCAAGCAGAAAACATAATGAAGCATAACGGATTACTAAAAAATTGTGATAAAATATTATTTTCTTGGTATCAAATGTATAACTGGACTAGGAAGCAAATGTAAAGTTACTGGCAGTAACAAGACTGTCTGACAAGTAAAAAGGATCATGGTTGGCATCACACCTGCATATGGATATGGAGTGATTATGGACTGTGAATAATGAGTATCTTCAGTTAACCTTGACAAAATCAAAAATATTGCACGAATTTGTTCCTCCAGAGACCCTGTTATTGTAGCAAGTCTATCATTCAACCCAACATGATTATTATCCTGAGGTGATATCTTGATGCCTGCCCCCGAGTCTTCAACAAATGACCTGCAAAATGCATATTGTACACATAAACATGTAACAGCAAACAGTAAAAGCATCAATTCTAAGAGGGAAAAAAAATATTCTCTAGCAGTGCAAAAAATGAAAACATATTCTCTAACCAGATAGCATATTGTCTGAAGATAACATTTGACTTTGACGAACTAGACTCAAAATAAACATATTTAGACCAACCAATTTGCAAGCATAGACTCTTCAGGATCAATTAAAAATGTTCTGCTTTACCAAGAGTCCCCATCAATGGTCAAATCCCATGAAAGAAAAGGTGTTCCTGCTACCCAACAGTCCTATCCCAGATATTCTATGATGGAATATCGTGAGTAATAGTTTGGAGAGCATTACCAAAGAACAGTGTTTTATTAAGATCATTAAACAAATGTATGGCGAAGCAAGGACAAGTGAGTGGCCATTATGGCCAAATGGGCCATGCTCTTGATATGGTAGGCCCTAATCAGAGGATTAGTCTAAGTTCTCATCTCTTTATACTTGTTATGGAATCACCAATGAACTAGTATGTAGCATTCAAATGGAGACTCCATGATTCAAATTAGTTGCAAGTAAGGACAGTGTCAACTTTATGAAATGACAAACGGGATGCCCATTCAGAACTATAAAACACTGCTTTCAAAGATATAGGCACCATAACAATGCAATGGAATGGATAATAAAATGTCTGAAACAATTTACCTAGGAAGAATCCTTCAGGATGTTGTGTTATCACCACATGACAATGAGAACAAGGGAAGAGTGCATAAGACAGCAATAAAGCTAGCATGTCACATGGTGATATGTTGGGTGATAAAGTAAATTCAAGCATGCAAAGACAAATGATGCAAGGATGAAATCATCAAAGTGGATGAGCAGGAAAATTAAAAGAATAAAATTGCGAACAAGTATACTAGACGGTGCATTAAATGTTGCGCTAGAGGATGAAGTGATAAAATACCAACTATGATGCTATATGTCAATGCAAAAAGAATCAAAGCAAGTGTATGTAAGGCAAGGGCCTCTAATTACTGCAAAAGGGAAAACTGGAAAAGAAAAGGCTGAAAGGAAGAACTAAGTGAACTTCAATAGAAATTTTCAAGACTCGAAGCTCGTGCTATCAAAGGAAGTAAACATTGAGATGAAGAAGAACTTACAGAGACACCACATAGTAATAAGTTTTGTTATGTGGCTATCATTAAGGTATTTTTCTTTAGCACAACTTCTAACTGTGCAGTAGTTAACAAGTCGTCAATAATAGAACTTATGACATTGCATAACAAATCCCAAAAAAGCAGTCAATTTGTCACAAAATGAAAGTCGTAGTAGTCAAAAGCAAAGAACGACTAACATGAAGACAATATACCTTCTAGAACATTAGGAACTCACGAAGTTGAATCACAGAAGTTTGTATTCACAAATTAGAGAACATCAGCATATAAGGTACACTTAGCAATTTTTATGATGAAGAATGTAAAGATCAAATTTATACTTTATGGTAGATCCAGATTTCCCGATTATGCCACCACAAGAGCTATGTGGCACAATGAGCCTCACTTTGGATTTACTTTCAGCATCATTACTCTCTTCAGCCTATTTATGCCAGGCATGGGAGCACTTCAGGAAATGTACTTATCAGCTTTAAACATTATTCTATGCAAAAGCTAATGTCAGTATTACCTCTGTCAGCAGTTTCTCAAGGATAAGTTCCATTGCTTTTATTATTTCACTAGTGACACCAGAAACCATGATTATCCTATCTGTTGTTCCTGGATAGAATTCATGATTACGTGATAACTGAATACGAGCTCCAGACTGTGACTGAAATTCTGTGATTGTTGAGCCACCCTTTCCAATGATGCATCCAGCCGCAATATTTGAGACAAGGAACCTAATGTAGGTTGGTTTCTCTCTACTATCTGACATGAATAGCCATGATGTCAACAAAGTGCTTAAAAAAGCTAAATGAAGAAGGTAAAGCCATGCAAAAGGCATAGTAAAGTATTGAATGAACTGAATCAGTTAATTCCATACTTCTTAAAAAGTGAAATGGTAAACAGGAAAAGGTCAAGTTATTATCATAGAGTTTAAGTCAATCTCATACACTTATCTTTGAGACTGATAACCACTAGAAGTTGATAAACAATAGTAATCATTCTAAAATCATTAACTTCCATATGCATTATTAAGATAAATGTTTTAGCAGCCCCATTACATGTCATTCTATCAAAATTACTTTAAAGAGGATAGATTTCACCAACTTTTGTGTGAATTGATATCTTTGAGATGTCGGATAAAATTGCAAATAGGAAGGTATTTTCTTTTTGGAACTTTTGCACATGGCATGGTAGTAAGGTTGCTCCACTGTGACCTGAGTGCCACAATGTCAAAACACGAAAACAGCCTCTCAACACGTGGATTAAGGTTGTATACGTCTGACCCTCCCTAGACCCTGCAATGGTAGAAGACTCATGCAATACGACGCCCTTTATAGTCCTTCAAAAATGACTTATTGCATTTTTATCCTTCAAAAATCAGTATTTGCATATATATACACACACACACACATATACATATACATATACATATATATATACACACACACACACGCTTCAAATCATCCTTGCTTTGCAACGATACTCCTCCAATTAGATTCTCTGCTTATGGTGCTAATAAATAACAATTTAAATATAAAATGATATTTTAAACCTTTTGCACAAAAATTCTTCAAAAAATTAACATTAAAATTGTATTTTAATGAGTTATATTTTTTTCATTTTTTTTAGAGGTAATCATTTAAAAGGATAATAATGTTATTACATTTAAAATGGTTATTTCTTAACACCATTGGCCAAAAAACTAATGAGCAGGGTATCACTACAAAAATGGAATGATTTTAGGTATATACATATATATATGTGTGTATGTGTGTGTGTATGTATGTATGTATATGTATTTATGTGTGTATATATATATATGCATATGTATATGTATGTATGCATATATATATATATATATATATATGTAGAGAGAGAGAGAGAGAGAGGTGGACTAGCATCCCATTAAAAGGATTTCATGTCAAATTCAATTGACCCTAATCGGATGACGGGAACCTGACACTAATGATCCGAGCTATTACAAGATTAATTATCTTTAAACTGTACACTAAATATCACATATTTGGAGACCCTTAGCCTATGTATCAAGTGGTCAAAACACATGCATTGTTTCGTGTTATTTAAAATGTTTATTTTAGACCATTGAATGCATAGGCTAGGGGTCTCTAAATAACATAATTTTTGGTATCTAAGAAGGTTAGAAGTAGTAGATCACATCCAATAGCTTGAGTCAATGTTATGTCCCTACTGTCCGGTCAAATCTGATGTGAAATCTGGTCGACCAGATTCTAGTCCACCTCTACATATGCAAACAGTGATTTTTGAAAGGTAAATATACAATAATATATATTTGCAGGGGTATATATGCAACCAAGACCTTTCTTTTTTATCTTTTTCCCATTACTCAGTCTACACAAGGTACCAGCTTAAGGGCTTGTATAGTTTCTAATGTGCAAGCACATCTATGTTATGCATTGCTGAACAAAAGCTTTGAGCACCTTCAATAGATCATATAGTGGAAAAAAAAATTACCAATTGTTTCTCTTCAAGAAATGTCGTCTTTTTCTTGCTACTCATTAGGAAAAAAATGTATCTCTACTTCTTCACAACTAACCTCTTATTCTGAATTTACAGTTCCATTGTAGTTTGCTTTATATTTATATTTGTTGCATTATCAAAAGCTCACAACACTTGTAATCCCTTTTAACGGAATGTATCAATTATTTTCTTCTTCGAACATCACATCTACCATTCTGTTAAGCATCTTTACTAGAACATATGATAGGAACATCATTGGTGGGTTGTGGTCCGTCAATCTGACATGCTCGTTCCTGTCCTATTTTTGAGGTGCTTATCTTTTGATTTTAAAAGTCAATATTAGGTGTTTCAACATATATTTGAGAATTGGGCTTGGAGGAAGCATGGCCGAAATTGGGTTAGGGCGGGATGTGAAACCAAGCCACTAGTACCAAGAACTGGTGACTTTACCAACTATGCCCGATTGCATCCTCTAGGTGTTTCAGCATGTTATAATCCAAATATTTGTGTTAATCATTGAGATTAAAAATCCAATATATAGAACAAGTAAATTGAAACCCCTCAGTCTCTTCATGGAAGAGAGAACAAGTTGCATAATTTCTTAACTCTATGTAGAAAAAAAAAATAAAGAAAAATGCAAGAAACAAGAAGGAAGGAAGGGAGTAGGGAATTGGGGGAAGAGAGAAGAGGGATAGATAGTTATTATATATGTAATCTGCTTATTAAAAATACTATAACTCTCTCCACAAGTGGCAGGTATGCCACCATATGCAGCAATATCAATTTTTTTAGACTTTAAATATAAGACCTGGCATAAAAAAAATACACTTAAATTATAACTACAATAAAGATCAACATTCTAATTAGCTACTAATCTTTAAGGCTCCCTAAGCAAGTGGGTAGATATCAAAGCAGCAGAGCTCGAAACATTTACTGAGCAAGTCAAACCCTCAATGGCAAACAGAAACTACAACTAGCCATTAATCGTTAATATCGCCAAGAAGATTTCTAATACGGGTACCAGACCTCATATGATTTTTTGCAAAAATAGTACAATACCGGGTGCCGATATAGTACAGAACTCTATCACGTACCAAGACATTATGTACCAATGCAAGAAACCAACCTAAACAATATAGTACCATTTGTACCGTCACACCCTGGTGTAACTTGATAGGTTTCTGGCATTGGTACACAGTGTCTCGGTATGCCGAACCTTACTATACTGAACCGTGTACCGACACTGTAATAGGATGGTATTGGTACAGGTTTCAGTACCAAGACAACGAACCTTGCTTGAAACCTTGCCCATCAACCTATCAAATAGGTATTGAAGCAACAAAGCTTAAGATGTTTCAAAGCAAGAATGCGTCAACAAGTTGATCTTTTGATTTCATGTATGGTCTTATCTACACGATGCTCTCCAACCTCTTCAATATCCAATGAGTTTACTTCAATATATTGCATCCTTTCAAGATATATTGCATCCAACAACTTGCTTACCGATATATAATCTATTTATTTGATTAGAAAATTTGTTTTAATTAAAAATGTTGAGGCACATGATTCCACACTAATTATGTAACATGACATTCAACTTCTACACGAGAACTTTTATGTTTTGTCTCTTCTCCAGATTTATTACATTTCAACCAATACAACCACAAGGACCATCGTATATACTCAATCAAATGATGAACATGCCCAATATACCAATAAGCACTTGTTTGTATAGAAGATACAAAAATTAAGCACTTTATAGATATGGAAAAATACACAATACAGCATCAAGGTTTAGCTTTCTAGGTGAATTAATGAAGAAAATGGCAGTTGTTCAGTGCAAACAAGAAGTCAAGATGTGCAACTATGAATTCAGTCATTTTTCTTTCAATTACTACTCTTTAGTGATCATTAAATAAAGCTCTATAGTCTATAGTCCTATTTGTGTTTTACATGATTTAACAGAAATCAATTGGTTTGACACCAACATCTTGATTTCTGTTAAAGAAAAGTACATTCTTTATCTAAAATATGTTAAATCTTTTTCTACACATGGCATCTTCATCTGAAGAAAATACATTCACCAGAATATTTCAATTTTTCTATACCTTTCTGTATACCATGGCATTGTCCACATACAGAAGGAACTCAATTTGTTATTTGTAGCTTTAACTTCTTGTAATACTTTTGGTCAGAAAATTAGAATAGGCATTTCATCACCTAAATTTCCATTGCATCAAGGACACTCCTAAATTAAACCCTAAAATAGAGAGTAGAGGTTGAAAATAAAGATGAGAGATGCAGATAACCCACATGAGAGAGAAAATATTTTAATCAATAATCAATACTAGAATTACAAATTTGGTCAATCTGTGCATATTACAATAAGAGCAAATAAGTTTGGACCTTTCTGATCTAATAAATAACTAGCAGAGGACCATAAAAAGACAACTCACAACCAAAACCCTACTTTTTCATTCAACAACTATTCCTTAACCAACTTAAATTCCTTATATTAAGATGTTCTACAGAACTTTTAACTAAGCAACACCATTCCACACACTATCAACCCTTTGCTATCTGAAAATATAAATGTAGAAAAGAACTAAAAGTATCCAAAAAAAAATCCAATTGACATCAACTCAATTACAGTAAAGTGTTCATAAAAAACAAGCATTTTCTTAGACTTATTGGGCCTTTCAAATTTCAGGTATAAAATGGCTTCAAGAATCATAATGCGAGAAATATTTTTCCTGACTTAGAACAGTTGCATACCATGAATTCTAGTGGCTCAATTTAGATAACTGCTCAATTTGTGCAAACAAGTAGCATTGATTTCTTGAGGAGATACCATTCTTGTTTTACCCTTTACCAACTAGCATTGATTTCTCGAGGAGATACAATTCTTGTTTTATCCCTTGCCAATCCTTTATTTTCCGACTTAAACAATTCTTTTACTGTAGAATTTTCTGGTAAATACTTAGAACAAAGAGATAAGTTGAATCAATTCCCCCTTAGAGCCAGCACACTGCACTGTAGGAGAGTGAAGAAAGCACCAAATTTTATCCTCTCCTCAAGATTCCGACTAGCATCTAGATCTGTTTGCAGCACAAATAATATTCCCCTTCAATTTCTACGAAAATCCACCGCACCGTATCGATCTCTAAACACCATCTCCAACATTATCGACAACACATTCGTTATAACAACAGTAACAAAGGATGATTCAGGAATAGAATCGAGATCCGATAAAAGATTTCCATCTAGAAAACTTTAAAGATTTCAAGATCCTCCGGAACAGAATATGATCACTAACGGAAACGTCGAAGCACAGTTCAAATCCAGCCAAGAAGAGAGGATCAGGGTTCGCCTCACCTGGGGATGGGGTTTCCGGGCGAAGCCGGGGTCGGACGGGCGAAGCTTTAGGAGAGGAGACGGCGGAGATGTCGAGACATTCCATGGCGGAAGGCTGTCTCGTACGCAGACACAGAAAGAGATCACCCCATCTGTGGGGGTTTGGCGAAGGTTCTGTATTTATACAGAGTCTCGCCTTCGCAGGAGGGAGTACTGCCGAGAAGCCGCGCAAACTGGAAGCCTTTCAGTTTCCTGATTGGAAAACCATTTAAAAAGAGGCAGCAAACTTTAACCATGCAACCGCACCCAGCTTAGATCTCAAAGCCCTCCAAATCTCTACCAACCAACTATCATAAAAATTGAATGGTTAAGTTTTAAAATAAAATATTAATTTTATTATTATTTTGAAAATATCCGATAATTATTTATTATTTTCAAAATAAATTAATTTTATTAGATCAAATAAATTAATTTGAATCTTCACTTAGTAAAGATAAGATAAGATAAAGCCAGTAAAAATGGCATAGTAAACTAGTCTTTGAACCAGCAATTCTATTTTAATTAGCTATGTATATCTTCACATATAATATTTTTACATTGATGAATGCTTAATATAAGCTGACACTTTTATGACCTCGTATCAATATTCTTTTCATGAGTGCTTTAAAGGTCAAGCCCTTAGCTTTGAGAAACAGCTTTACTTCACACTCACATACGTAGATTATCGAAAGTGCCCGTAACTAAAGCACTTGAACAAATTTCTGTTATAGGTTTATTAAGAGTACCTTCTCTTTATACATTACTGATACGAAGCACTTTCACCTTAGAATAGTATTAAAATCAAATTATAGTGCTTGCAATTACTCTTACGATGTACTTTGTCTCATTGAACTCAGACTTGACGTTGTATCAAGCATTGAGATGAGATTTCCTCAACGGTGATGTTGAAATATGGGCCCGACACCCATCCCTTTTGATATTTTAAACACCAAATCTCTAACAAGTCCCTTTATTAATGGATCTACCAAATTTTGACTTGATCTTACAAAGTCAACAATGATTACTTCATTTGTAATTAATTATCCTACATAGTTATATCTTAGTCTAACATGTCTAGACTTTTTATTATATACTTCATTATATGCTCTTGATAGCATGGCCTCACTGTCACAATGTATTGATATAGCTAGCAATGGTTTAGGCCATAATGGAATCTCGTATAAGAGATAATTCAACCATTCTGCTTCTTTGCTTACTGAAGCATGATCTTTCTTATTTATAATCCAACTAGCATCCTTCTAAAATAGAAGGATATCGATTGTAATTAATGGTATAATCCATACTTCTTTAAATACTTTAAAATTCTACATATAGCATGCCAATGTGTATTACTTAAATTACTTGTATATCTATTTAACTTTCCAATAGCAAAAGCAATGTCAAGCCTAGGACAAGTCATAGCATTCATTAAGCATCCAATAACTCTTGCATATTCTAATGTGCAACATGCTTACCAATATTTGGAAGTAATTGAAGATTAGAATCAAAAAGGTACAAATGGAGGATCACACTCTATATAATTAAATTTCTTCAGTACTTTTTCTATACAATGAGATTTAAGATAAAATCAAACTATCATTATCTCTAAAAATTCTTATTCCTAATATAACTTCAACTATACCTATATCTTTTATAGCAAAACTACAAGATGAAAAACTTTTACTATTTTCTCAACTTGTTCTAAATCAACGCTAAAAGTTAGTGTATCATCTACATACAAATAAATAATAACACCTTTCCATTACTAAATTTACTATATGCACATTTATCAAATTTATTTATTTTATAGTCATTACCAAGCATAATTTAATCAAATTTTTTTATACCATTTCTAAGGAGCTTGTTTTAATCCATATAAACACTTAGCAAGTTTGCACACTTCATGTTCTTATCCACAAACTACAAATCCCTCATGTTCTTCCATATATACTTCTTCTTTTAATTCACTATTTAAAAATACAATTTTATATCCATTTGATGAATGACCAATTGATAAATGATGCACGTACAGTTAGTAATTTAATAGCTGTGATCCTAGCTATTAGTGTATATGTATCAAAATAATTAATTTTTTATTTTTGTGTGAAGTCTTTAGACACCAACCTACCTTTGAATTTATCAGTGGTTTCATCTACTTTTATTTTCTTCTTGAAAATCCATTTACAACTTATTGGCTTAAAACCTGATGGGAGCTCAAGTAATTTTTAAGTATTATTATCCATAATAGAATCCATTTCTTCATTAATAGCTTCTTTCCAAAAGAAAGCATCTTGATATTTCAATGCCCCTTCATAAGTTGCAGGGTCTGCTTTTGTATTAAAACAATAGGGTATATGCTTACCAAAAGATTCTCTATCCCTTCTACTAGGAACATAAAGAAATCTGATCAAAAGGTTGTTGCCTTTCTAACTCTTTTACTTCTTCTAGGTTCATGGTTTTCCTTTGTCATTCTCTTCTAGAAGATGATTTTGTTCTAAAACAGGTTCTTTAGGTCTAGGATGTGAATTAAATCTATTTTCCTCGAATATGACATCCCTTGACTCAATCGCAGTATTGCCAATGAATTGTAGGTTCTATTACCATGAACCTATATGCTTTACTGTTTTGTGCATATCCTAAAAATATGCATTCAACTCTTTTTCCTCTCAACTTTCTTTTTTGGGGTTCAGAAACTCTTATAATAGCTCTACATCCCCAAACTCTTAAGTAGTTTAGGTTAGACTTACTTTTCTTTCATAGTTCATATGGGTTGTATTGCTCAATAAAAAAACTTTGTTTAGTATACAACAAACTGTAATCAAAGCTTCACCCTAAGAACCTTGA
>JAOXJJ010001246.1:0-32884 GCA_025769935.1 Phoenix roebelenii
GTTTTATTTTTGGTTGCCTACGACAGCACACCGGTAGGCTTGGTTATGTGAACTCTGATCGAATCCATCATATGATTAACCTAAATCTAATTCCTAAGGTTTATTTATAAAGTTCATGTAAAATATGTGTTCAAGCCAAGAATACATGTAAACTTTTCAAATTAGACCATAGAAATTCAAACCTTCTTAATCTTATTCATAGTGATGTGTGTAACTCTATTAAGTCATCGACTCGAGGAGATAATTGTCACTTTGTAATGCTTGTAGTGGATGTCTCCTGGCATTGTTACACATACTTGATCCAATCAAAGGATGAAATTCTTGATAGGTTCAAAATCTTTAAGGCTGAAGCAAAAACCCAACCGAAGAAAACTTTTAAATGACTTTAGATCTGATTGAGGTAATGAATATATCTCAAATGAGATAGCCCTATTCTACCAAATACATATGATCATCATGAGATAATGCCTCCTTATTCCCCTTAGTCCAATAGTGTAATGGAATGAAAAAACTGAATCCTAATGGACACGATTAACTCAATGTTAATCAATCCAAGTGCACCCTAGAACTTGTGGGAGGAAGTCCTATTAGCAGCCTGCCATATCCTAAATATGGTACCTTTTAAGGATAATAGGAAGATCCCATTTGAATTTTAAAAAGGTAGAACTCTAAGGTTAGATTATCTCAAAGTGTGGAGTTGCATAGCTGAGGGAGTTATACCTGAACCAAAAAGGAAGATAATATAGATGCAATTTTTGTAGGGTATTCTCTAGATAGTATCTATTGCCACTAGGAATCGGTCTGACCAAGGCATTGAGTTGGTGGGGGTTATTAGAGATTCTGACTTAACTACCGTCAAGATCAAAGACATTGGACGGAACCGCTGCACGCCTCCGCGATGATGCTCTGGTGGACTGCTACACTCAATCATTGGTGATCCTAACATCGAGCACCCACAAGTTAGCATTGGACAGTGGCAGAACTGCTTCGACTGGCGCTGCGAAGTTGGCTTTGATCTAAAACAAAAAATAATAAAAAATCCACCCATCGGTGCATGTTTGATGAGGGATATCTGATGCATAAATCAAAAACAACTCTCAAAAAATATGAGAACTAAAAGGGGCAGAGAGGCAAAGGAAAATAGTCGAAAGAAAACTTACCTAAAGGGCCCCCAAGAATGCAATATACAGGCAAGGTCTGGAGCCAATCGCCGAGTAGTTTGGGACTTTATGTTGGTTGATAAGGCAACAAACTGCATATCTCACCCTTAAATTTTTTCTGCATTTCTTGGTAGTAGGATTTGCTCGAGTATTACATTTATTTGGAAATAGTAACCAATACGACGAAGTTGTTGCCAGTTACAAGAGAGAGTTTGAGATACAGAGGGCTTTCTGCACACCATTTGAGTCGGCTATTTGGTTTGCTTTGTCAACATAGGTCAGTGCCGAGATATATCACTTGTCCCTACTTCTGAGGTCAAGGTGACCTAATTGACTTGGTTGAGCTGCAAAATTGACCAGCTGAGGACATCTTATCAGCTTTGAGAGACCATATTTATGATAGTGTGCTGGCATTTGCCTTTCTTGAAGCAGCATCATGAATGGTGGGATTAGCAGGGCAAAGATTGGATACTTTGCTGATAACGATCATGGTGACAATTCAGAGACAAAATGCCCTGTCGACACATGGCAAAGATCTAACTGATGGCTCGAATGGTTGCATCGATCTAAGCCATGTGTGGCTCTATATAATGCCTGCGATTTGTGTTTTATTTTTGCTTCGAAGCTTCTACAACTAGTCATCCTAAGAGCGGCCAAGGGTGAACTAGTATTGAGACCCCAAAATCCTCCCTCTACTTCACCTCCAACCAGGGTTTCCTTCATCATGTCATCGGCTTCCATCCTTCTATTTTTCTATTGAAGTTTCTTTACTTAAAGCTTCTGGTAGGGATCTTTGGTTCTCTATCCTAGTTCCTTCAAGTAGTCTACCCCATTCTCTTTCTTTTCTTTTTTTATTGTCCAAGAGAAGAGTTGAGGTTGACAGCGGAGATGTCATCAGATGATGAGCCTGTGGTTCAATGCTTGTTTGATCGAGCTTCCAAGAGCTCGGAGGGTCCTTGGACAACTATTTTTTTCCTATCTACTATGAAGAGCATATTGAAGGAGGAAAGTTAGAGAGGATTTGCTTCGAGTACCACATCTCTTATGACTTCTTCTTGGAGTTACCTGGTCCTTCTAATCGACTGACGCCTCCGTGGAAGAATCAGCTCATCCTTTATTAGAAAACTCTAAAAGCGGGTTTAAGACTTACCATCCCAAACCTTTTTGTTGAGCTTTTGTATAGGTTTCAGCTAGTCCAGCTAGTCTTGACCCAACTCATTCGTAGCGCTCAGAGGATGATGTTGGGTTCTTTTCTTTTATCATGCTTCATTGTTTTGATCATTCTCTAAGGTTGTCTTAAGCTTTCTTCCAATTGAAGGAGTACTTGCAAAATAAAGGGTGGTGGTATTTTTCTAGCAGGAAAGATTGCCATATCCTTCCATGTGGCCCTTCTTCCATTCATGGTTGGAAGGGTCAATTCTTTTTTGTGTCCTTGAAAAGGGGTTGGGCCTTCCTGTTATTAAGAAGACAGTGAACATGTTCCCAATTTTGTCTGATGAGGAGCAAGCAACAATCGATACCCTTCAAGGAATGCAAACACCATCGTTGACCGCACTCTTTTTGAGGCCACCTTAGTGAATGTAGGCCTTAGTCAACCTCTGCGGAGGTAATTTCTTGGCTTGATTGAATTTGAATTCAAGTTCTTTTAAGTATCGGTGCTTGTTTTTTCTGATTTATTGCCTATATTGTGGAGATGAAGTTTGACCTTAATGAGCTCATGTTCGAAGCTGCCAAGGGCATTCCTCACAAGAGGGAACATGATGGGAGCGAAGATGGCCCTTCAAGAAAGAAGAAGATGAATGTAGTTGCTACTACCCTCATCGATTTTTCCACGGCCCCAAGTTTGGTTAGTGTTCCTCAAGCCGAAGGTCAATCCGACGATGTGGGGTCACCCAAGGTGGAGATGATCACCCCAATCCACACTTGTACATCTACTTCGGAGGCTCCTCGGAGGGTGGCTCCTGAGGGGATGCCCATTGCCATTCCTGAAGTTCCTCTAGACCTGACCTTGGATCCTACCATTACCATCGAGCTCATAACACTGGCTACTATTGACAAAGCTGCTTCTATCTTGAGCTAGTTCCCACTCTGGCACAAACTCCAAGCCTTGTTCCCTAGGCCCCATATATGTCAACTTTTCAGTCACTTCTTCCTTCATCCTAGGGGAATGAGACAGAGATTTACAGGCCAGCATGGTCACTTGAGATCACTGATTCAATCCTCAAGTCCCCCGAGCTTTCTAAAGAGTTGGTTAGGGAATGATGCTTTTAGAAGATAACAAGCATCTTCAGGCGACGATGGCAGAGGATCTCATCAGTGCCAAATACATTGGGATGGTCAAGTTAAGAATTAAGGATCTAGAGTTTTTATTTAATGCATTATTACTTTTGTTGATTTTATCCTTCTATGCTATCTTCACCTTGGGAGCTATCATGTCGATCGACTAGTAGAGGGTCATGGTGGCTGAGCACGAACTTCTCAATGCCAAATGAGGGAGAGCCTTGGCCCAGTTGGAGCTACACTGGGAGCATGCAATGGAGCAAGCTTGCCTCACCCAAGAGAAGAAGCATGGCTTCAAGCCTACTCTCATTGAGGCACAAAGGAGGCTCAAAGAGACGAAGCTGGGGATGAAGAGAATGGTAGTCCGGCTTGAGGAAGAGATTGCCTGGCTCCAAGGACCCATTCAATTGATGGAAAGAAAGGCTCTCGCAGTTGAGAATAAGTTGGTCCAAGCCAAGGGGTGAGTAGTTCGAGTCGAGAAACGGGTCACTAGGGCAAGGAGAAGGCCATTCAAGCTGAGAAGCAGGCTACCAAGGCCAAGATAAAGGCTCGGTAGGTAGTCAAGGACTTTCATGGCAAGATGTTGGAGGTTGCCATAGACTCCTTCAAGAAGGGGTTAGGAGCAAGTCAAGTAATGGTCTGCAAGATGCACCCTCAAGTTGGCCTTAGCCTAATTGTTCCTGGAGGATCCACTAATACCAAGAAGAGGAGGGACCTTCTTTTGAAGGGGAAGGAGGAGAGGAAGAGGAATAGAGTAGGTTTTTACTTTTGTAGCTTGACAACGAAGTGAGCTTTTTCAACCTTTCTTTTTTCTATTTCAATGTTTTATAACTTTCCTTGTACTCGTTATTATAAAGAATTGCTTCTTTACCATCTTATTTCTTGCTTTTATTTTTCTAAAGTATTGTTGCTCGGTCCAACATTAGTAGCTCATTCATCAGGACTTCTTGGTCGACTTTCATTGGTTGGTACTTGAATTAGTCGCAGGCTATCCAAAATGCTTACTCTTCGACTTTGAATACAATCGAAATCAAATTTCTCTATTTCTCAAGGCCACTTGTAGCCTTATGAATAGGCAATTGGCGGATGTCACTCTACATGTCCTCGATTGTTCCGAAGGATTTTTCTTGGTAACGGTATTAGGAGGATGAATGTCATGAATCCTAGACCATCATTGTGAGGGCTATAATTCCACAATAATGGCCTTTGAGGGTCGAGCTTCGGTGAACATTTCCCAGAGGAAGTATTACCGTCAAAAGCCTAATAACCCACCACATGGTTAGCAATTTTAAGACCTAAGAGAGTGCACCACGTATACGATGATTAGGCCAGGTGAGACAGTACCAGTTGTCAAGTCTCTCTATAAAAGGAAAGGCATTCTTCCTGTGGAAGGGTAACCTTTGCTTTCCTTCTCCTTCCTCCGTCCACCTCCTTCTTCTTCCTTCATCCACCTCCTTCTTTGAGCACAAAGGGCCCTGTTGGCAAATTGGTTTCTAGAACACCTTGAAGCTCTTAAATCACTCTATCACAGGCCATAGAGAGAGTGGCCACGCTCAAGACAAATCTAGGGTTTTTGTAGAGTCTTCTGGCTACAAAAAAAGCTGTTGATGCCCATCTAAAAGTGGCAAAGAAGGAGGCTAAGCTGAGAGGAGCCCAAGTCCAAGAGTAAAAGGAGGATCACTGAGCTTTTGAACTAGGGAGGGAGCCATAGATCACACACCATCGGGCTACAGTAGTAGAGAGGAAGGCCGCCAAAGTGTTGGAATTTGAACCTTTGGCCAAGCTTAAGCGGGACGTTGTTGAGTTCTCACACAAGACCACTCAACTTAGGTCACCTCCTTGCTGAGCTAGTGTGATGTGAGGTGGAGATTGGACTCCTGGATATTGTAGTTGATGAGGATTTGACCATCCTCAAGCTGTTCTCGGGTGAGGGAGAAGCATTGTCTGGAGGGAGCGTAGCTTTTCAATCAATGACCTCTTTATCCAATCTGTCTAGTCAGAGTCAGTAATATTTGAGTCCTATACTCATTTTATGTAATCCTTCAGCTGTCAAGATGATGTTGTTTCGCAATTACAGCATTAGATGGAAATGATTTTGGCTTATATTTTGTCACCTTATTTTTGCTTGAGCTTATGAATGTGAATGTTTGTTGACCGACTAAATAGTAAAGGTTGGCTCTATATGCAATCAACCCGATCAGCCCTACATTTGGTGCCTTTAGGGATTGAAAAATTGAACCATCCATAGCATATCGTAGGGGTCGTACCCCCCATTCTCAACTGCATCGAGATGAATTCAAATACTTCCACTCATTCAAAGGAACATCCGCCGAGTGGATGAATTCATTTGCAGGTTATGGGAGCCTTGCTCCCCCCATTTCAAATGTGCCTAATTAATGCCTAGGACTTGAAACTCTTTTGAAAAAGCTTCCATAGATTTAGCGAACTTACTAGCAGGTCGTTGGACCTTACCCCTCGAGCCACTAAGAGTCGAGATTCGTGTCATAGTCAGTAGAAGTTCATTGTATTCACTTAATGGGGGGGGGGGGGTTCAGTCAACCTCACAATTGTGTGGAAGTTGTCATCTCCACTTGGGCCATTCTAACCATGGAAGATCGGTCGGTTCGTCAAGTCTTCAGTGCAAGGGCCAGTTCAGGATGGAAGTGTTGCCTCCTTGAGCTCATGGAATGGCTAGCCCAACCTGAGCATCTGGGTCGTCTCAACCTTGAGAGGTCAGTTAGCTTGCCATATCTTCAATGCAAGGGCCAGTTCAGAATGGAGGTGTTGCCTCCTTAGGGCCATAGAATGGCTCATCCAACCTATGCACCTAGATCGTCTCGACTTTACAAAATTGGTTAGCTCGCCAGATCTTTGGCACGAAGGTCGGTTCCAAATGGAGGTGTTGCCTCCTTAGGGCCATTGAATGGCTTGCCCAATCTATGCACCCAGGTTATCCTGACCTTGAGAGCTCAATTAGCTCGCCAACATAAGGGCTGATTCAGAACAATGGTGCTGCCTCCTCTGGGACATAAAATGGCTCACCCAACCTGTTATGCTCAAAGGCGCTTTCGTCAGTGGCTATTGGACAGGCTTGCTTGATAATAAAGTCCCTGATCGGCATTTATTAGAAGGGATGCCTGATCAAGATGACTTAGGCAGGCACTCCCATTATGGGTATTACGATTGTCTTTGAGTGACATGCTCAATCCCCTTCAACTCATTAGAGAGCGAGTTACACAACTTGAAACATTCTCAAAAAAAATTCGAGAAAATAGTGTTTCATTTATTGTGGCTATGTTATATAATAATAAATCATTTCTTACTGGTAATACACTTGAAGATTGACTGAATTGCATATCCGAGGTATAGGAGTCTCATCGAGATGCTATAGGAGATAAGTTTTGGGGCAAACAACCTCTGATGCTTGGTATCGTCCTTCCCAATTTGGCCCGAGCTTGCCTTGTTTTGCTAGTTGAGTCATCTCAGTCCTTCTAAGCATTAGGTGTCCAGGTCGGGATAACTTAATTTTCACTTGGTATTGTAATATTGAGCTACTCGTTGTTAATACAAAGTTATTTGGATCCAAGCTCGTTCCCTTGAGTTGCCTCATTTATATGAAGTAATTCAGTAATTGATAAACATCCACATTTGCTTGTGCAGAGTCACCCACTACAACTATATTAGAACCTAAAGGTGTCAATTCATGTGCCTTATTATCATCAATCTCCAACTCTACATTCACATTAAACCCTTTATCCATCTATATCATATAATTTAAAATTATATCAGAAGAGCAATCTAGAAAGAAAATGATTGGGTTAGAGGAGTACTTTATAAATGTATCCAAACATGATTAAAGAAATTAATCATGCCAAAGCAATTTAAAAATATATATTTAAGAAACCAACATACATAACCGATAAACATTTAGAAAAGC
This sequence comes from Phoenix roebelenii, assembly GCA_025769935.1. Taxonomy (NCBI): domain Eukaryota; kingdom Viridiplantae; phylum Streptophyta; class Magnoliopsida; order Arecales; family Arecaceae; genus Phoenix; species Phoenix roebelenii. The sequence goes on from JAOXJJ010001246.1 coordinate 7,378, forward strand.
AAAGAAGGGAAGAGGAAGAGGAGGTTCGGACTCATCATTAAATTTCCAGCCAAATCAAAATGGCTACAATTGGTTGCCTGCAGAAGTAGGCTATTCCAATACTGCATACTGTCAGATTTAGCTGATTCTTGCTTCACAAATCAGCAAAAACTCATCCAAGAATCATCCCCGCCTCTTCATACAAAAATAAAAGCAATGTCATAACAGTACAACATAGTTATAGTCTCATAGATAGCAAAAATGAACAAATAAACATAGAAAATATATAGTCACAGACAGCTGAATTGAACATATAAAAATGAGAATATATGCTAAGTCCATCAAATTGCTGTGTAGATTGGATATAAACAACAAGAAAATTAAGCATATAGACTAACCTCGCTTAATAAATTTGATTAAGATTATATTCAATTTTTTTAACCTGATTCAAAAATGCAATGAACTATAAGTATGTCAATTCCTGATCAAAAGCAATGTAGATGTATTATGATTGTATCCATCAGCAAAATTAGCTTGAGTGTTCTCTTCCACGCTAGGACCCACGGACCCCATGACCTGATATGCTACCTTATGAGAGTTTGTTTAGGTGTTTGTTCTAGTACAAAACTGTTAGGGACATGGCTCTTTAGTTTATTCTATTATTGATCATATTTTGTTACAAGAGAATTTCATACAATGCTACAGCATTAACATCATGAAACATAGATTGGAACCCACAGAAGTTGTTCGACATTATTATTATCAAGATTTAGAATGTGATACATAGTTGCACATGCATCAACATATCACATAAAATAATTTCAAGAATTCGATGGGCTGAATAATGTGTTCAAAAGACAAATCAGCATTTTAGATGGTTCATATGGACTATGTTGCAATTCAATTTTTCAGAAAAAATGGGAAAAATATGGAGCTTCTCTATGTTAGGTCATGTATTTAATATGGTTGTGGTTTAGTTTTCTGAAGACTGCTGATTACTACAGTTTTAATTAGCAGAAATGTTAAAATATTGCAAAGAAAAGGAAGTTGTCGTCAATGGCAAAATCCTTCCCTCCTGAATTTGACCAGGTTTCCTATCATTCTAGTTCTCAAAAATAAAAAGTGAATCTAATCCTTTCACTAAGACCTGATTCCCTCCAGTGAGAACCACCAAAATCTTTGATTAGGCAAATTTTTGTCTGGATCCTAGACCTAAATAGCAAGAAAAATAAGTATATAAACTAACTTTTGTGCCTCATGTTGAAGACTAGGCTTTTTATAGACTATCGGTCTTTCTTTGCCATGAGATTCAGACCACACTACAGTAGATCGAGCAAATCAAAACTATATTGAGAGATAAACGAGGACAATATAAAAGGATGAAATATAAAAAAGGAGTTGATGTCATGTATCTTATTCTTGTCGCACTTCTTTCCCTTGGAGATCCTCAAGTTCTTGCTAAAAGGAGGGCAAATCAAGAGGAAGTGAGAGATTGAAATAGAAAGGGTTTGAGTCTTTGAGATGAGGTATATTGAGGAAGACTAGATCGTTGAGCAAAGGAGCTCAGAGTCTAGTGATCTAGAGTGAGTTAGAGGTCAATCTTTCTCAAGTAGCAATATCTCGGCCTCTTGCTACTCGCCGACTCAATCATTAAGAAAAGGAGCTCAGAATCAGAGATCAGTCGATGGAATCATGGAAAGGGCTAAGGGTCGGTTGGGTAGGTAGGTAGCTTAGTCAACAGAAAAAAACCTTAAAACCCTAACTAAGCAGTAGTGGAAAAACTTGGAATGCAAAAAATAAAAAGGGACGAACTCACAAACTCACGAATGAAATGTGGAAGAGAAGTCTCTAGAGATAGAGTTGGTGCTGGGGTAGGTGTGGAATCCATCTGTGGTCGACAGGATGAGATGTCAATTATCTCCAGCACTCCACGTGCTCTACTCGAAAATTGAAAATGAACTAGACATTCAAAATTGAAATGGATTCTATGAGGGTTAGATTTAAAATAGAGCACGTACTAACCGAGTATCCAGCCTGACCCATATAACAAATAGGTTAAACCAATAAGAGATAAGAACCGGAATCTGACCCGAACAATAAATAGGTTAAAAAGGTCACAACCTTTTACAACCCAAACACAAACCTACTTATAATGAATCTAACACAGGTCAGGTTGCAGGTCGGGTTGCATGTTGCCAGCCCATTGTCCCCAAAGTCATCCATGAATAAAGTTTCAGTTTCAGTTATTAATTTGAGTCCAATATCTATTATATGGATGATAAGAGATTTGCCCACAGCATCGCATGATTTCCCTTTCCCCTCTTGTGCCATCATTGCATGTCATGAAACATTCCTCGAAACTGTGGTTGGATTCATGCCCGTTGGCCAAATATCCATATGACATCAAAAAGGGAGAGAATTAGCCTACCACATGGCTGGCTTTAATGTTCACAAACCACCGCAACCATTCCTATTGATGCAAAGTGAGGAAGTTAGATATTAAAGAAGAGACCCTGTGCCCCAGAGAGAGAGAGAGAGAGAGAGAGAGACCCTGTATATCAATCGAAAGATTAGGGAGAAACAAAACCCAGGAATTGCCTGCCAGCAACTTAATATTGCCTTTAGAGGGATCTAATCTACCAGCATCCTATTCTTGAACAGCATAAGATATCCTGGCACAAAGCTTGCTACTCAACAGAATACGCTTCAACAATACCAAGGGACAACAGCAAAGGAATAAATGTCACTTTTAGCTCTAATAGAAACTTCATTCCAGATAAATGAAAATTTGTACCTTTAAATGCCTGTTACCTGGTTGACGATAAAAAGAAAAGAGATGACTGATGCTACCCCATACAAGGGCAAAACCCAAAAAGGCACAATGAATGATGAAATTGGAAAATAGAACCAGCCATTAATATGAAATAGAAATCTGATTCCTGCATAAAAAGCAATTTAGACATCTCAAGCTCAGGATGCAATGACCAGCTAACTATTGAACAAATTTGTCTGTCAGCTACCAACCCATAGGTTTGCCAAGGTTAAAAGCTTTCGCTCTGCCATGACACCAGCCTGCTTGAATTCAGTCATGTCCTTTCCTCTTGGTGTTGTTATATCGAGTCAAGTTGGATCCATGCATAAAGTGAGTATATATTCAGTCCTTTAGAACTTGATTGTATGATATTGCTTGCACTTTTTAGATAGCGTCGAGCCTTCTCTGAAGCTCTTCAACAATTTTTTCTCTTGGAATCTCCTCCTCTTGGTTGGCTTCAATGTTCTTCAATTTAACAACACCCTTGTTTAGTTCTGATTCACCCACAATCACCAGCCATGGGATGCCAGATTGCTTCGCACGATTAATATGATTCATCACCCTTTTGGTGAGACCAAATTCTGCTTTTATTTTGGCATTCCATAGTTCACTCACTAGGTCTGCAGCCAAGATGAGATCCTTCCCCAGAATGGCCACCAAAACCTGTGTCTCAGTAGCACGAATCACCTGCAAAACCACATGCATATAATTGAACCAGTTTATATAAATGGTATACCAACAAGAAGAAATGCACTGTTAAATCTGACGAAGGAACTATTTAACTTCTACATAACTTTTGGGGACTGCTACCAATGACATTCAAGAGAATTAGATAAAAATTAAAATTGTTCTTAGTACAAGGCTGAGATAAGGGGTGTGACAACCTTTATTTCAGCCAAGCTAATTTTAGGTGGAATGGTATATAACAGGTTGATCTTATTCTGGTCAAATTAGACATATCCAAGGGATAACAATTCTATCAGGAGGCTGGAATAAACTCTTCTCCAGTTTATCCCACCTCCAGTTACCTACTTCATTTTTGGCACCTCTTATAGTAGTGTTGGTCAAATCTGTTACTAAGTCATCCCTCATCATCTTTACCTCAAGAAAGGAGGACTCCAATAAAACAAAATTCAGGTTTAATTTAGGAATAACTATACAAATATGGCACAGAAATACATGTACGCCAGGGCTAGTTATTCCTCAAACCAAATGAGATCTAAGGTACAAAGATAACTTGTTGGGTGTTCTTGCAACTAATATAAGAATGATGCATATATACCACGAAGGTTCGTAAAAAGTAAATCATATTCCCAACAAGAACGATGCTTATGATTGTGTTTAGTTATATTTATGAATCTTTCTTTGACTTGTTTCAATTAAGGGCTATCTTTTCTTGTCTATACAACTTCCGTTTGAATTTTCTCAGATCTTCCACTTCACTTATCCACACAAATCTAAGCTCCTCTCTTTTATGGGGGCATATTACAATACCATCTCAACTTTGCCTCTTCCTTTTTGGTTCAACCATAAACTCCTGTACTGAACTTCCAATAATGGTATTTTAGAGTTCCACATAAAACATTTTGGGTAGCTGTTGCTCAAACAAAAAGGGACCAGAGTGGAGCTAAAGGTATTCTGGCTACAGAGTTCGAATGGCTCAGAATCCACGAAACATAAATGCCTATAGAAATTGCATCTAGAGAAGGCAAACCCAGATCTAAGGCCAGGAAAACACACACCTATCCCGACAATTAAGGAAAAAATGAAGCCAACTAGACTATAACTTGCATGATCTCAGTGTGACCAGGTCATGCACATCTCGACGTGACCTCCATAGCAGTTATACAGAAGATACATGCAAGTTAATTTGATTAGCATTCGCAAAGCCACTTAGAATCACTATCAAATTGGCTTATCTCAACAAATTCCTCCCTTTAGATATTAAATATATGCACTTAGATGCACCACTGAGATATGATGTATTTTATCAAGTGGAATGCCATATTGAAACAAGGAATTCATAAGAGGGCTGATCCCAAGGGATCAAGAGCAAAAGCAAAATAGTTCTTTCTTAAATAGCATTGATAGAGAGTGTTTTTGTATGCACAATAGAATAACCACACTCGGGCATAATCTGTTATTACATATTATGTATAGGTTTTAGATGCGCATTTAAGACAAACTAGCAAGGTACCACGTATATATAAAGCAAAATTGACTTATTACCTCCTAAGAAACAGATACACCAAGCATTAGTAAGAAAAGATAATAACCACTACCTGGTTTCTGTCTCTTTCAAGTTGCTCCATTATTGTAAAGACTCTTTCAATGCCAAGGCTGACACCAACTGCAGGGACCTGCTTTCCACTAAACATCCCCACCAGGTTGTCATATCGGCCCCCAGCAGCAATTGAACCAACCTAGAATGCACATTAGTTGGTGAAGGATCTGAATGCTTTATCCTTGGTACCAACAAAACAAATCATCTTGTAGAAAAATTAAAGTTATTACTTAAACTATCAATGACTGAAAACTTTTCGGAAGGACAACATATTACATCTGTGGAGCAGATGGGGGATAACAATAAATTTTGTGCATAAGAGCAACTAAAGATAAGGACTGAGATATTTCACTGCATGTATTTTGTACAGGATCCTCTGGAGTTGCACGTGGTCCAAATGACATAGGTATGCATTGGTACAGAGAAAACCAAGATAATAATGGATATTTGCAGTTGACCATAGTTCAAGAAAATTCCTTGGTATGGATTTATGAAATACAAAACTAAGATTTAAGTGGCCAAAAAGAGAATCTAATTTGTTTGGCCGATGTGCAAATAATATTCATGCAAGAGTTAGATATACAGAATTGACCAACAAAAAAAGGTCAGCACATATCATTACATGCATTGACATGTACAATGCTGCACCTTTTGAACAATGACGAGTACATCGTACGTGGATATAATTTTATTTTAAACATTTGAATCCTTAAATTTGTATGCAAGCCTGCTTTCCCAGTTTAGCAGTAAAGGTCAGCAAAATTACATGCAATAGATAGCAATGATTGATTTTATCAGACTGGGCTTCAAACCAAAAGAACTGACATAAAAATCAATAATCATGCAAGAAATGCATGTGGTCCACTTGACACCAAGATATAGTTCAAATGTTCCTTGGTATGGATTTATAAAATACAAATCTAAGATTTAAGAGGCAGAAAAAGAGAATCAAATTTGTTTAGTTAATGTGTGAATAATATTAATGCAAAAGGTAAATATATTGAATTGACAAACCAAAAAGGTCAGCAAGTACCATTACATGCATCTGCATGAACGATATTGCAACTTTTGAACAATGATGAGTACTTATGTGCAAATCTTGTCGAATAGCGCTACTTCTCGTAGATATCCGGATCATTAGTATAGTCAGGAGGCACATCAGCCTACCCCTCTAGCCAATCGGTATTTTAGTCTTGTGTATTCATCCTATAAGAAACGCGCTTTAAGTTATAAGCACTCTCGGATCTCTCACTGAGCTAATAATCCGGCTGCGAAGGGGCCATCCGAATATGTCGGCAGCAAAATCCGACCCATAAGATGCTCCGAGCTGCGTAGGATAGTAACACCGAAAAGCGATACCTCAGATACACTATATCCATATTCGTATCCGTATGGGTCATAGGCTGTCTATGGTTTCGGATAATAGGATCCAGTATACGACTTAGAGCCTAATACGTCTATAGATCCTACTTCACGTGCAAGGTCATCTGCAGTTGCATCGTGTCCTCTTAAGTAATCTCGAAGAACTCATCTTCTATATGCAATCGTATCCTCGCGGGCTTTACCAAATCGTACACTGTGGTCCTTTTTTTATGTAGCATGCGTAAATTAGAACTCACCGATGAATTAAAGACCACCCTGTGGTTGTCTCATAAACAGTGGCCTCATGTCCACTTTCTTTCTAGCCAGCAGATTCATGGCCACCAGAATTGCTATCGTTACTGCTCCTAGTCTCTAAATCTAAGTGAACAAGCTCCTCCGCACTATCCATGGGGCTGCAGCTGCATTTTTTTCTTTTTTGGTGCACTAAGCAGCTGCCTACTTACCCTTTATGCCCTTTGTGCCTGACTATGCTAGGAGGATGGTTGTCGCCCTCCTTACTGAGTCAATCAGGTAGCATGGTGGCCTTGTCTAAGTAAGTCTCAATCATATCTCTAAGAGGATATCTCAAACGAGTCATGTGATAATGGGCTCTCCAGTGATCTCTGTGGCTAATCAGCTGAAAGCATGCATGAAATGTTGCGATCTGCCCATTGCCCTACATCGATCATAGCCTCACTAGCTACGAAACTGGCCGATCATAGAGGCGATCCTGACTCATCAAGCTATCCGATCATAGGATCATCCTCATCGTCAATGAAAGCATTATGGATCGGATTTGTGAACTTTAGGTCTACATCCTTTTGAATGCACTTCAGCCTCAATCTTAGATCGTAGTGAATATATACAAGATCATTGAGGTACTTCTATATCAGACAGTTTTTCTACTTGCTGTGGATGAGGACAAAGATGGACCAATTACGCTCACAACCACTCAAGAACACTATTTAGGAAAGGATCCAGATAATTAGCTACTTAAAATTTCTCCTAGACAAACCAAGATGAATCCACCATTGTACTGCAAAAATATTGAAAAAATTACATATAAAATAATATCGTATTAGTAACCATCTAACGTCAAGTAATAGTTATCGTTGATGTGTAATATATCTGCATTCATACTTTTCTTACTTACGATAGATGTCGAGACTTCAAAACTGTCAATACCCTTTCTAAATATTTTGGTCTATGAAAAAGAATCGTATAGTGATATGTTAATAATCGAAGATACCAGTTAATTTACACAAATTATTTAACTTATCTCTTATAGACATAGAGTCGCGACTTCTGGATCAGACTCGATCTTATAAATCACATTATGCAGAGCTGCCAAAAGTTCATCATCCATATCGATTTCAGGTATGGTGTACTGAAACCTCAGGTTTAGGTAGTAGAGTTCGTAATAATTTTAGTAAAATTGTATAAGTACAAGATAGTCTAATATTTAATATTTTTGCTTACCTACTAGATGCAAGTCCCATCCATCTGGTAGTCCCACCACTGCTTAATGATGTTGATGTACAAAAAGTCCATCTGGGGGCACCTCTTACTGTCCATGGCCCAAAGCACTTTCTATAATGGCTTGAGAATCTTCACTATCTTCTCAGCTTGCTGTAGAATGTCTGCCTCATCACCAAGTCTTTGACAATCCTCCCTTCAGTGCCCCATCATAAATCTACTTTTTTGCCACTCAGGATTGACACATCTGACATAGGATTATTTCTCTTCAGAAGGCTATCAAGTGTTTTGGTAGCAAACCATGTCACACCTGGTCTCAAGATCTCTCCCCTGCATACCTCCTCATCAATGATAGGCTATATTTATAAATATATCTGGTGATGGTTTAAGCTGTATTCACTATCTACTGCATCCTACGAATCTTCATAATGTCTACGAACATGAGGTCAATACGTGCTGCATATAGAATTCAGAAATATGTGGCCACCGCTCTATCAAGATCTTTCCGATAACCTTATATTGCAGCTCATCATCAGTGACGACCTGCACGATATTCTTCTTTCTTATCTAATAAATCACTTATATCAATCCGAGGATGTACATGGCGTCATGCACCAGATCGGAAGCAGCAACCAACTTATGGAATTAAGTCTTCGTAATACAAACATGTCAAGAAGTTGATGCTCCACCTGGTAGGACCGATCCAACCATCACATATCATCGTCATCCCATATGTAGGCCACTTGCCCTTGTATGAAGCAATCCACTTTTCTAGCTCATTATTGTCAAAAAGCTCACCGTAAATGTTCTTCAGTCCTAGATGATCTATAGGGACCGGCAGCATGTATGAAAAAAATGGCAGATCTATAATATTCGCTGGAATGTGGATGAAGTGAAACTAGAATCCAATAGCTCCCCACATATCCTTCTTTAGCATTGTGTCAACCCCCTGCCGCTTTGAATTCTTGCTGGAGAAGGCATGTGGATCTAAATTATGGATAGTGGTTCTTGATGGAATCTCATTGGAAGACTTCTTTCTACTACCAAAAGCCTCCAGCATAGATACAATACGGCCATCGCCTCTGCTGACAGCCTTCCTAACCAAGGAGGTCCTTCTGAACTCTAGATCTGTCCTGCTGCTGATAGAATCAGAGCCCGACTTATACTGTGAGGGCCCAAATCGTGCCCTGTGCCTGGCCACCTCATCCTATTGCCACTGATCATCCAGCCTCACCGCCTCTACTGGTGGCCTTTCTAACTGAGGTCCTTCTAAACTCTAGATCAGCCCTACTGCTCGCAGAACCGAGCCAAACTCGTAGTATGAGGGCCCAAATTCATGGCCACCTCATTCTGCTGCCACTGACCATCTAGGCTCGCCTGAATGACGAGCTTAGATCTAGACCTCGTTATCTAGAGAAGACGATTTCTTTGACTCTCTAGAGTAATATAAAGATAGCTCTACAGCTCAGCGGTCCACCTCAGGCTTCTTTTTGGCAACCCTCTCCTTCGCTGCTCTGAAATCAGCGAAGTACTTCATCAGCTGTCGAATCTTCCGTGGATATTTTCGATGCAGATACATCGGAGTAACTACAATTAAGTACTGCTTCAACCTAATTATTTCCTCTCTTAAACTCTATATTGCACCAATTGCGCTTCTAACATGCCGGCTCGAGAGTATTTAACCATGATCCCAACCAATGTCAGGCTTTGGCTCTTTTTTTAATAGTTCCATTCTTGCAGATTTATCACGTACGTCAGTTTATCAATTATTTAAAAATAATAAAATTTTATTTTAATTAAAATAATATTTTTTACTTCAAAAAATGCATCTAGCTTATCTAATATATATTACTAATTTTTTATTTTTTTATTTATTTATATATTGTTAATATTTTTGAAATTAAAAAATATGTTTAAATACCATAAATTCAAAAATATATATTTTTACTTCAAAAAATATTTCTTAAATATATATTACGTACTAGTAATTTTTTGTATTTTTTGTATTAATTATATTTTTAATTATTTTAAAATTAAAAAATATTTTTTTAATATAAATATTTTTAAAAAATAATTTGAGCTCAAATTCATATAGAACCCTACTATAGATGTTACATATATTTTTCTAGACACGTGGCATGCATCAAAGGTTACTTATTTCTCAATTATTTTAAAATTTAGACCTACGCCACTATGCACATAATCGCATCAAAATTTGAATAAATAGACACCAAATTTAGCTAAAGAGTAGCTTGCATGCCCCTAACTATGTTTCTGATTTTATATTTCTTTGAATTCTATTTTTTTATCCAAAAATGTACTTTAAAATTTTAAAAATTATATATAACACGAATTTTAAAAAAAAATTGTGATCATGTAGATCATCCATAAATCTACAACATATCATGAAATCATGCCTAAATCAAAAATTTTGACATGATCTCACCATATTTTTCAATTTTCAAGATATTTTTCGACATCCAAAAAAAGAGAAAATAAGATAGGGGAGAAGAAGCATATCTTATTTCGAGCTGGATGCTCCTTCAATTGTGCTGAATCAACGTGTTTTCATCATGGAGCGGGAAGTTATTTGGAGAGGTTGGGAAGGCCTGAGATGTTTCTAACTTTTCAGGTGTTTCCAACTTAAGTTTAAAATGAAAGATAGAGAGAGAGAGGGGACCAGTACAGAATCGGTCCAACTCGGTGCGAACCGCCGGTTTCGCACGGAACTGGCCGGTTCGGACCAAGTTCATGTAGTTCGTGGACGGTTTCGGCCGATTCTAATCAATTTGGGACCGATTCCGGCCGATTCCGAAAAAACTAGGTGAACCAACCTGGTCCCCCACCGAGTTGGCTCGGTACAAGCGGAACCGGGCGGTTCGGCCCAATTCGGCAAACCATGCATGCAATAAATGGGAATAATTGATTTTATGAGACAATGAGCCTCAAGCCAAAAGAATTGAGTTAAAAATCAATTATCATGCAATAGAAGAAAAACATACTGCATTATTGTTGGTGCAAATGTAGCCAAACAATGCCCTTCAATGTACATGTAAACTGCATTATTTAAAGCATGATTAAGATAAAGAACATCTAGTAAGGAAACAGGAACTCACTACCTACGTGGTTGGCATAAATTCACACATTCAGAAAACTAGCCTAGCTTAGTGACATCATATGAGACCACTCAAATTGAGATGGAAATATGAGATATTATGCATATATAATATGGTATATATAAAATATCCTCTTATTCTAATTGGCCTATAAAAATGTGGATACTTGTGATAGGTTGGGCCAAAAAGACTTCCTCCTGTGTTTAAAGCCAATGGAAATTTATTGATTATTTTATGCATTTCAATTTAAAATAATACATTCATCTTTAAAACAAAGAAAGAAAAAAGAAAGAATGAACAAAGAATGAAAAGAGTTATAACATATATGACTAGACCAACAATCAATCCCAAAGGCAGAATTAGTAAAGGTCTCTTCCATGGTCCCAGATGACTCTTTATCACAGTATGAAGAGATAGACCCCATTTTAACCTAATCTGATGTTAATATAACATGCTTTACTTTTTAAGATAGCCATTTCTGTTCATGTGGATCAGATGAAAATTAATGGCCAAATTTGTCAATACTATTTCCATGTATAAAATTAAGAACAACCTTAATCAGGAAATTCAGAGTAAAAAATAAAAGATCAAAAGATTGATAAGATATGCTGCTACGCAGGATAATAAAAATAATAGTAGAAATCAACATAAAATTGTGCCATGGTGCTAAAACTGTGTTTACCTGTGTAGCACCTTTAAAAACTGCTTCATATATAACTCCAGTATAATAATCAAGGCCTCTGGCAAGACTCAGGTCAAAAGCCACTTTGTCCAGGCACTTTGATTTTTCAAGAGCTTTAAATAAAATCTCCAATTCATTTAATGCAAGGACAGCCCCACTATTCTCCAAAAACTGGCTGCCATCTTTCTTCAGTTCTGACAATATTTCAAGTGGTGGCCCTCTTTTCTTCACAAAAGTGCCAATCTTCTCTGCCGTTTCAAGAGCTAAACCTTTCTCTTCCACCTACAAGATATGTTTTTTAATTAGATCAAGAATTGCGAAGAAGGAATTGGGACCCATTCCACCCTGGTGCATCCCACTGGTACCGTGCTGGACCAGTGACAGATCCGGTCCTTGGAAGTTCCCGGAACCCATCTCTTCTGGACCAAGACTGGTTTGGTAACTAGGTTGCCTGGTAGCAACCAGGACAACTGGATCTGGATTAAAGAAAAAGAAAGCCTGATGCCTCTATGCTTTGTCAGCTCTGGTTCATGAAAAGAGAGGAAAAGAGAAAGCAAGGACACGAAGGGAGGTAAGAGAAAGAAGAGGAACAAGATAAAGAGAGAAATGATAGGAAGGGAGAGAAAGCAGGAAGATTTTAAAAATTATTAAAACCAACAAAAAAAATCTTAAACAATAAAAAGAAACAAGAAAAGGGGTTTGGAGGCATCCACCCAGAACAGGTCCAGACTGAGACAGCCCCAATACAAGACTTAGTCCTCGATTATGACCAAACTCCAAAGTAAGAGAAGAAATGAACTTCACAAGACAAAAAAGCAAGGAATTAAAACATAAAAAGAAGATCAAGGACACACTGTACATCAACAATTTTCTCTTCAAATAATACATAATGCTGTCCTCACCAGTTCCTTTTTTATCTGTTCAAATGATTGTTTGTCCAATTTATCAATACTTGAGCAAACTGTTCTGAATTTTTCAGAAGATACACCACAAATTTCAAGCATTCCGTCCAATAACTTTCGATGATTCAGCTTTATCTGCAATAATAAAAAAGAAATACCCCTCATGACGATTCAATATTCAATTCAGGAAAACTCACTGTCAGACCACAATAGAGGATGAAAGAGAGATTCTTTTACTTCGAAAAAAAGGATCCTATTTCCACCCATTGAACAATGCCATCAATTTACCATTATGACAATTAAGAAAACATGACAATGCATTAGATAAGTAAAGTGATATAGTTGATGCCAGAAACATAGGTTATAATATACCTCATAGGTGCCAATATCTAACTGATCCAACAGCTCAGTCAAAACTCTAATAACCTCAAAATCAGGTTCCATTGGCTCATAGTGGCCAGCAATATCAAAGTCGCATTGGTAGAATTCACGATACCTCCCCTTTGATGGGTTATCTCTTCGATATACCTTAGCTATCTGATACCTTTTTAATGCACTAATATTATTCATGGCCAGATATCGGGCAAAGGGGACTGTCAGATCATATCTCAAAGAGCAAAGCTCACCACCCTGCAATAGAATTACAAATGAAAAGTAAATGCCATTTGATATTAAGTGTGCAATAATAAATGATAACAAGGGGAGAAAGGTACAAGAAAAGATTCTCAATTCTGGAAGAACAAACTGCAGACCAATATCTCAAAAAAGGTTTAATGAGTGAGGGACTTGTATTCCAAAAAAAAAATTCCAATATCTTATACCTTTCTATTTACAATGATAAAGTTGAATGAAATAATTCTCAAGAATCTACAAATATAAGATAAGTTAAACTTATCTCATGTAAATGCATGTCCTCTGACCAGCATTAAGTTCTGACAGTTGCTGAAATGCAATTGGCCTTATGTTTAAGATAATTCTACTAACCATGAATGTCAAAAAAGCAATATGAAATTATGTTTTTGCACAAAGTCAATTGCTTAGTCATTACATTAAGGATCACACAATGGCCTCCAACAGTTATGATGATACATGAACACCAAATCAAGATGTAGAAGGAGACAGCTATCAATCCTCTGCTGAACCAAAAAGCATGAGTCCTTGTTTAAGGCATGAATTACAATCATACACTCACCACAATATTCATGGAACCATAATACAAACCAATAACAAATGACTAATAATTGGTACAGCTAGCTACTTCTTTATGCAATGAACTCTATTGTTGATCCACATCCAATCTAGGTTAATAATGATATCATGCATATACACATATTTACCATTTGATTCATGACAGTATTGTCAAGGTTCGAAAGGTCAAGTTGAATTCAAAATTGGAATCAGCAATTCAATTATATGAGAAAATCCATGTGAGGACGTGGTTTGTCCCTGTAATTTTGTTCAATTCACATAGTAATTAATGGCAGAGACTATTTAGTGTTTTATACAGAAAAGAACATAAACACTGAATGATACTCTTTTAGCCTCCCATAGTCACAAAGCATAAGAGAGAGGGAACAATAGAGGAGAAAGAGACAGAGAGTAGGTGGATGTTGGTGGACTCAGTTAAACCTTTTATCACGCCTATTTTTTCTTTTATTTGTTCTTATTTACCCATCTTTAACAATTCCCCTACACATTCTCAAACTTCCTCTCCTCTCTAGCTGGACATATACTGAGATTTCCCATTTTCCATTTTCGAAACTCTACTTCATTTTTTTTCTTTTATTATCTGTTCGTTGCTCCTTGTGCTTTACCATGCTCAAAATTAAGAAGCCTCCTCTGAATCTGTATACCTTTCTTTCTTCCTTTATGGTGCCGTCAATTTCTTTTTCTTTTGTTTTGTTTCTTTAAAGCTAATGATGGGACAGGCATGTCCTCCCCCACCTCAGATTGAAGACTAAAGGTACAATAGGTATGTCCTCTCCTGTAGAGATTTTCATCACAAGAGGTTGCTCACAATTGTATAAGCCATGGTTCTTGAGAGTATGGGTTAATAACACCTAAAGAAGTAAAGATGCGATAAAGATGATCTTCAAGCTTTGACAAAGGCTAAATTTCTTTTTAAGATAATAATTAAATGTCTATCCAGACTTTGATGTTGATAGAAATCAACAGACCTGGAACAGACCCCCACAGACCTGGGATGAATAGAGATTTGATCTTGGAAAGTCTAATAAGAAGAAGAAATTTTGAGGCTTTCATGAAATACTAAGTCATGGTTGAATGGGCCTAAATGTTAAATGGATGGAATGTTTAAACTCCAAATCAAATTTCAGCTTAGGCCCCAGCAAAAGAAACAATTTTTTTCTTTCTTTTTGTTTGGGATCTCTGACAATGGAAACCGACCATGTTCAAGATTTCTAGCTTGTCTTAGGCAACAATTATAAAATAAAAATAGAACAATAATTGAATAATAACAGAATAATAATAATAAATGATAATAACAAAATAATACTAAAATAATAATAATAATAAAATAACGATAATAAATAATGATAATGACTAATTAATAAATGAAGGCTTTAAGACTCAGGCTTCTAGAGTTTCAGGTTTGAACTATGAAATATCAGATTTCTGAGTTCAAGTTTGAATAACCAAGTCTGATGTTTAAGATTAGCTCCAGGTTTATTAATATGCAGGAAGATTCAAATAAAAGCTCTTTGAAAAACGTTACAAGACAGAGAAGGGAAGGTCTTGGAACTCTAATGAAAGTATGTTCTATAAAGAGTTCCAAAAGAGTTGATTGCCTTTGAGATTTAGGCCCCGTTTGGAGGGGTTGTTGGCAATAGAGCTTTTGGAAGTAAAGCTTTATGAAGTAGAGCTTCTATAAAAAGCTGTTTGCTGTTTGGTAACTACATTTTTAAAGTGTTGTGCCACTTTAACATATGTTTGGTAAACAAACTGAGAAATACTTTTGGTACAACAAAATGACCATAAAAGACATTGCATAGTGTTGCGGGGGGGAGGGGGCCTTGAATTTAGTCCCACATCGGCTAGTAGCGGGAAGGTTTTGTGCCTTAAATGGGAGATGGAAATCCTTTCCTCTCGAGGGCCCTTTTGTGGGACAAAACCGTGAGGGCAATCCCCCCATCAGCGCTGGACACGCGGGCCGGAAACGTCTCCCTCCGTCAGCGCTGGACGCGCGGACCGGAGCAACCAAAGCGGACAATACCTCGGGAGGAACGCAGTCCTCTTTCTCTGCTAGCTTAATGTGAGCTATGCTGTTGTGTGAGGCTCCGGCCAAAGGCCGTCCCCGCAACACATAGTATTATACAATAGAGCATAATAAAATATAATACGTATTAATACATAAATATATGAAATAGTATAATATTACTATAATGTAATATAATATTATTATAATATAGTAATATAATATTGTATACTATAGCATAATAATTTGATATAATATTAAATTATTTAACATAACATATCAAGGTATTATGATATAATGTAATATAATATTATATTTACAGTATAATACAATAACAAAGATATAAAATATCATAATTATTAGCATAAATTAATTTTCATAATATAACATAATATTAAATTATTTAACATAACATATTAATGTATTATGATATAACGTAATATAATATTATATTTATAGTATAATACAATAATGAAGGTATAAAATATTATAATTATTAATGTAAATTAATTTTTCACCCTCTTGCAGATTTTTAGAATTATAAAAGATATTTTGTGTAATTGTTATATTTTATCATGGGTATTTTGGTCCAAAAAGCAGCTTTCTGATGGAACCTAAAAGTGCTTTTCCGGAAAGCTCTAAAATGGAGCTTCTCGCAAAAAACTGTTTTTAGCTTTCTGAAAAAGCTAAAACAACTATTTAAAATTTTTACCAAACACCCTTATTTCATCTAAAAGTACTTTTGGAGGGCCAAAAAATACTTTTTTGCCTTCCAAAAGCTCCTCCAAATGGGGTCTTAATCTCTTGAAAATCATTTAGGAAGGCAAATGATGCTCTACGTCAGTCATTCTAAAGAGGTCTAGACCTAATTCCAACTATATTCAAACTTTTAATGCCAATATCCTTTGGCACATTTGGAAGGCTAGGAACTGCGAGGTTCTCTTGGGTGAGATGTCTTAAACGGATGTTGTAGCACGAACTGCAGCTAGTCTAGCTTTTGAGTGTCTTCTGTGATCAGAGACAATAACTCACCTGTCTCAGTCTCTGTGGTTCTCAAAGCCATGGGTTGCAGCCATGACCTTCACCTTTCTTATGTCACTGAGAATCCCCTTAACCTGGACTTGTAAAAGTTAACTTTGATCGCTCCATCAAGGATGATGCAATAGGTTCGGGCTTTGTAATTCATGACCATGATGGTAGTGGCAGTAGGTGCCATTCTTGTTAGCAACTCTTTAAGTACAAACTACAAAACTCACTGGTGTATGGGTTGGCCTCAAGACTGCTATCCATCATTTTCATAAAAATCATATATGGCTAGAAGGAAACTACTACGATTATTGTCTTGGCTAAATGGTTCTCTCTCTTCCACGCATCCGTTCCTCCAAGACATCAAGCAGCTGCTCAATGATCTAGCAGTGTGTCGGGGTCCACGTATTATTAGAGAGGATAATCAGCTGGCCAACTACGTGGCTAATCTGGGAGCTTTCTCGGACAATCTCCTTTTCTTTAATCTTTCATTCTGCTTTCTGTTAGTTTCTACTGGCAATATGGGTGTGATTTTGCCCTTTATATTTCATAATCCACCACCTGTATCTACAAAGAAGAAGAACAAGAAGAAAGGGTTTCAAAATATCAAACTGGATTCGGTTCATTCCCATCTCAGCAAATGAGTTTCAGTTACTAGCCTATTTCAAACCTTTGAACAAGTTCAGGTTCTATGCATGTTCTTCAGTTCCAAATGTCTAAACCAACCAACTTCTGAGGATTCAGCATTAAGTTAGAAAACAAGACACAATGATTGAAATTGTTTCAACCCCTGACAGCAAGACAAGTTTCAAGCTCCAGCACTCCAAAGATTCAAGAAGTAAACTAATTTAATGGAAAAGAATCAAAAGATGGCCAATTTAGTCAACATGAACTAGTTAGATGTGCTTCAAGTCAATCTCTCTAGCTTGTAATATCACAAATGAACAGTCCTGAACCTGATTGCAAAATTATCTACGCCAAGAGAACTGGAGTGATGCTGAACTTTATTAACAGGTCTAAAATAGAATTAGCTAATCTTATTTGAATATCAGACTGATTCTGAACATGATGAGATGCAATCTTCAACAAAGAAGCCCATTTTAAATTTAACCTGATCCAGTCTTAAGTCTTAACTGAGCCCTTAATTGCTTGAACCTAAATCAATAAATGCAGTGTCATGGCCAAACACAATGGAAGTTAAAAAGGATTCATCGAGCCTAATACAATCAGAAAGAAAAGATTAACTTAACTGAAATCAGTTGAGGCAGTAAATGATCAAAAGTTGGCTCGACTTAATTATGCTTGGATTACTTCAGCATTTTAGGTTGATTCTCAAATGGACTCACATTTGAGACAACATTCATGAACATTCATATATAGATATCAAAGTCTCCAAGCTTGATTGAGTCTTAAATGGGTTCCAATTAATTAGCGCAAACAATCCAATCAGAAGTTTAAAAAATCTTTGGAAAGCTCCCTAAATGGGTTTAAACCTGTTACCTTGGTCTCAAAGTGAACTTCAAGTCAATGTTTTTAAGTCTAAACATTGGAATCCATACAGGTACCTCATCCGCATAACAACACGTGATGCCGTTGGAATCAACATAAGCACCCATATCATGTGTTGATACAAGGGCACACTAAGCCTTCACAACATACTGATACCATACCAGCAATGTGGATTGGTTCTTAAACTTTAGTATAAATGGTTTAAACAGAAAAATGTATCTCGTATAAACGGTTTAAACAGATAAATGTAGACTGGTCGAAACAGGTTTATTAGATTGGAGTCATTAAGAAATTGGAACCCTTTGAAATCGAGTGGGAATAAATATATCCAATAAGGTGGGAGTTGATATAATTAACATGTCTGAGACAATCACATGGGTCAACTTAAATGGACTAACCAAGAGTGGTGGATACAATCTAAAAAAAGTTTAGATCTAAACAAAATTCAAACGTAACATGTATAAAGGTCAAGTGCATTCTGAATATAAATGAGCTCAGATCATAAGTATAAAAGGGCTCAAGGTATGATGAACGTTAGTGACTCGGGCCTCTATTAAAAGCCTTCAGCCTTAAAAACTACATGGAATTCTGGAAATACCAAAATGAACAAAGACTGGGCTCACATAAACAAGAAGGTGCAAAACTAGAAGCATGTCAAGAAACTCCAACCTATTCCAAGAAGGCTTATATTTAAGTTAGCAAAGTTAGGTTTAGACTTAACAAAGTCAAACAACTCAACCTTAAGTTTAACAAATTCAACTTGGGTCCAAAAAGCCTATTCAATTTCAAATTTCAAAGTGGCCACGGTAAGGTCCATTAAATTCAATTCGTTCAAGTCCAATCAAATCAAAGAGCTTCAAAAGTGCCTAAGAAATTTGCAATGCTCAATATATGAGACCATAGTCCACACCAAATTCAGACCTTGGAACCAAAACATGGAATGCTGCTGACTTGAACGCTCAAAACCCAAGTTAAATCTATCATGGAGTTAGCCTCCAATTCTAGTAAAATCAAATTAGGGTCAGTCCCCTGATCATAACTGGTGCTGCTGCAAAGCTTCGACAGGTATACTCATGTCAAACATTTTCCTTCTTAATCCCTACTGGCATTCACCTAAATAGTCTCATTTTGCTAGCACAACTTATGATCATTTGACCTCTTGACTGCCCAACTTTCTAATTAAAATGATTCAGCTAACCTTATAACTATCATGCAATAATTTATTAATCTCAATGGCTAGAATTTGAATATAAAGGCATTAATTTATCCACCTTAGATAAATGATTTTGTTGTATACTCATGTGTATCCTCAAAGTTGTATATGATGGTAACAAAAGTGAAGAAATAGAGAAAGCTTGAGGGATTGAGCACCCCCTGAATTAAATTGCACACATACTTGCACTGCTTAGATAAAATATAACATGCAGCAAAAACTAAACCGACTATAATAGCAAAAGGTAACTACTCCAATGCCTGGTGAGTACCTGGTCAGCAAGGTCATAAATCAACTTTGAATCTTCCCCATATTTTCCCATGAGAGTCTCTCGCAATTCAAAGACAGGTGTGTCAAGGGCCACTGCTCCATGCATCTTAAAAACACTTGTGATAATTGAAAATGCACGTTCTCGTATGGCCATTTGCTCTTTTCCAAAATCACGAGTGCCCTTTAGACAATGACAATGAGATCTGACTTAGTATACAGCATTGAGAGGTAATATACAAGCACTGAAATATAGGAAACATTAAATTGATGGAAAATGATTCAAATTTAGTTTAATCATGTGTACAATGAAAAACATCAGCACCTCTTTGACCATTTAGAATGATTTCAAGGGCATAGAAGATTAAGTTCACAAAATGCATTTTATCTTGAGAAAACACGTAAGTGGAAATTTATGGCGAAAAATTGTTAAAATAATTTTTCTCTATAAGTATATGAAGGGTTGTCTTTCTGTCAAATTTCAATAGCAGTTTTATCAGCAACTTGATATCAATTATATTTTCTAATGTCTCAGAGAATTACATAAATCCTGGGTTGAGAAAAAAGAATCACAATGAAATTTAATGCAGCTAATAATATACAACAAATAATTGAAAGATTAGGCATCAGCATCGTAAGTAAAGAAAGTGGTCTTTTCTTCATCAATTCTAGCTAAATTAGAAAATTGACAGCATTGCACATATACAAACCATTACTTTCTGCACAAAATGTTTTAAAGATTGTAATGGGATCCAAAGATTGCAAATCTCAAATATACAACAAAAACAAAAGATGATTTCTATGCACATATTCCAACTCTTCTGCTCCTTCAGGGTAGATAGGTGGGAACAAACATACTTTGTTGCTATTAGTCAAAAATGCATGATAAGACAAAAAATCAAATAAAGGGGAATGGAAAATCAAGTAATATAACCATTTTAGCAGTTCAAAGAATACTAAGACCTTGATATGATTTGTAGTCCTCACCTTTGGAATTTTAGGAAGCCTTCTGACCTCATTGCTCTCAATTATTTCCTTCACCTTTGCAAGCAAGGTGTCGAGACCAGCATCCTTGGGATCAAAACACAAAGAAAGCTCTTGTGCCCACTCAACCAGAATCTTAACATCTTCGGTGACTATCTCATTCTTATCCATAATTCGGTCTTTAAGGAGCTGCCTTATAACAGAAGTTCCCTTCCCTGAGGTCTTCTTTTTCTTCTCCC
The DNA here is from genome assembly GCA_025769935.1 of Phoenix roebelenii. NCBI lineage: Eukaryota > Viridiplantae > Streptophyta > Magnoliopsida > Arecales > Arecaceae > Phoenix > Phoenix roebelenii. The sequence goes on from JAOXJJ010001246.1 coordinate 28,443, forward strand.
TCTTCTTCTCACCCTTTGCAGTTTCTCCATCTGGCTTGATGCTGGTCGAACAACAATTTTGTTTTTTCTCAATTGAATCATCATCCCTTTCAATTGCAAACAACGCCAATGCCGCCTCCCAAGCAAGAACCTCCCTAAATTTAACCAAAAACTCATATACATGATGAAAAACCCCAACATAATCCAATCCGGAAGCAGCTTTTTCTGTAATGGATTGGAACTGCTCTCTCAGCCAATCAGAACTAGGGCGAACATTCTCAAAAACTTCAGCCACCTTTGACCTTAGATCATCATCACTAATTGATTCAATAGTCAATTTTGATCTACCCAAGCTACACTCGCTCATCGACTGAATAGATACTGCCAACGGCAAAACCGAAGTAATCAAAGCTTTCTCTTTTCCATAATTTCCAGCATTCATTGCCTTCTTGACCTTAACACCGGAGTTCAACTCAACCCGGATTCTTCCATGCAGTGACCTTACAGCTTCTCTGAAGCTACCATGGATGGCCGGGATCTCAGTGAAGGGTCCTGAATCATTCTGCCCTACAAGCTTCGACCCAAACAGCAACACTTTCATGTCGCCAGCTACATCCATCTCGGCTTTGATGGAGAAACCATCGCCAGATACTGGCAAATCGAACGCAGTGACATCAGCCCTAGCAGCCTCACAAGACAAGGCCGCCACAGCATCAGACAACTTCACCAGAGCCGACGAGCAGCAGTCCAATATGGCACAGATTCCAATCGAAGCAGCGCAAGAGCCCTCAAAGACACTGGTTTCCTCTTCCCCGACTCCGATATCGTCTAGATTCTTCCCGTTCAACCGGGATAGCGAATCCAGAAACCTGACCGCCGAGCCGAAATCTAGGATTTCGGGGCTGGATGCCAGGTTTAGGGTTTCTTCGATCAGGACGGGGAGGGTGGGCCGGATGGCGGCGTCGGAGAGCACTAGCTTGTTGAGGAGAATGGCGAGGGCCGCGAGCGACTCCTCCGGGGCTAGGAATCTAGGGTTTGAAGGAGGCTCGTTTCGGGGTGGCGGAGATGGCTTCTTCGATTGGGATAGCTTCTCGAGGGCAGAGGAGTCGATGGTTACCTTTGAAAGGCAGCGGCAGACGGCATAGACGGCGGCGGGAGAGAGGGAGGAACCCTTGCCACCGATCGTGACGATGCCAAAGCTCTCGGAGGGGAGCGATGCCATGGGAGGAGATTGGAAGGCCCGAGAAGGGCAGCAATGGGGGAAGAAGCGTGAAAGCGATGACGATTGACGAAGCAACTGATCGGAGGGGGCCGGGTGGCCTGCAAAACCCTAAATCTGTAAAAGTCGGTTTAAGTTCCCGGCTTCACGGCCAAAATCAATAATGAAGCTTCTTCCATTATCTATATCGCTTAAAATATTTAAAAATTAAAAAGTCCGTATTCTTATATAAAAATGGATGATCTTCATGGATCATATTCTTTAATTATATAGAGATTGAAAGCAATCCATTTTAATTATTAGATCATGGATGAATGCATTTTAATCTTTAATTATTAGATTATATTATTGTAATTATATATTGTTTATATTTGATATCGCCCGAAGAATTGCAATAGAGTAGATGAATGTATTGCTTTAAAGGATAGATTAGACATATGTGTTAAATTTTTCCTGACGCTACCACATTAGCAGATTTTTCTTGACACTATATGTGGTGGTTGTTTGAAACATTACTTGATATTCACTACTAAATTTTTAAAGAGGAAAGGATCCTATGAGTAAAGAATCTAGAGCACATAAGCGGATTTGCCCTATTATAATCCACAATATTTCATATGTGTAAGGAGGCCACCTTTAGGAAAATAGCTTTATAAAACAAATTTACACTTTTAGTACATTATAAGAAGATGAACCATTCTGCAGTGACTATAGGGATGAATTTAGGTTATCAATTCATTACAAACGCATTTTACAAGTTAATGGCCATTACCAAGCCAAATCAAGCAAGGAGAGCCCAATCGCAAGCTTTTCCAAATGAAGAACAATTTTGTAGATCATAGCATAGCCAAAATTACAATCACAACTCTTTCAAATTGAGTTAAGAATAGATGAGAAGATGATGTGATTGTTGTCATATCAATAAATTGAATTGAACAGAGATTTTTTTGTCGTATTCATGTCAAAAATGTAATGGAAATATTATCCCAATGCATGAAGCTATTATAACTACAGTGTATAGGGGTTCAAATATACATAGCTTTACCTTGGACGCGAAGTAGCTACTTATATGTTTTGAACCCATAACACTCTAGTTACAATAGAGCAACCTTACCATTTCTCAAGGCTCAAGCTTTGTCAAATAAATAGTGGAAGTAACCTGAAAATATGCCTAATATTAATTTCATATAACAAAGTAAAAAAATGATCTTGGAGAAAATTGTTAGGGCAAGCATCTTGGCTAATATTTCACAATCCAATCAACTATTTTTTAAAATATATGGCTAGTTATGTATACTTCATTTTTTCTTTGTTTGCCGTTGACTAGGTCATATTTCATATATATTCTCCATTTTTCCATTTTAATTAACATGGAAGTAGTCAAAGAAGTTTTAAAGTTTATCTATAAGGTGAAATTCTAAGTGTGGTAAAGGCATCAACATAGACTTCTTTTTGCCAAATCATTGGTGCAACATATTATAAACTTCGTTTTAATCCTAATCCTTAATTTTGTTGAATTTTAGATTCACTAGAAGTGTCTTTGTAGATATTATGATACTACATGTATTTGTATCTTTTCATTTTCCCCTTAGACAAAGAACTTAATCTATCGCTTGAGTATAAAAAGAAGGGGGATAGGGTAGAAAGGAAACTCCAATCTTTGAAAGTAGCTAATGTGCAATTTCTATATAATCTAATTATAAAAATACCCTCAACAATCTAGTCGATGCCCGAAAGCAAGTGTCACATAGATCAGATTAGATAAAGTCAAAATAGATGAAAGTCATGTTACCTTCACTGGATTTGATAGCATTGGAGCTATTTCTCAAGCAAAGGAACCAAAGGCACATCAGCGGAACAAGCACATTCTGCGTCGATATCATCTGGTTCGTGAGATAATATAACAAGGGGACATAGATCTCCAGAAGATTGAAGGAAAGAAAAATCTGGCTCACCTATTTACTAAAGTCATCGGCAAGAAGGAGTTCAATAATCATAAGTCGAAGATGGATATATGATACCATACCGATTAGCATTAGTCCAAGTGGGAGTTGTTGGAAAATGTGTCCTAAAAATCAATCATCAACCTGTTGATGATTAAGATGTATATGAATTAATAAATAATAAAAGTTATTTGGCATTTTTTCATCGCATATTTTATACATCTTCATGAACTCATATAATATGATGAAGTCCTTAGGACTCTTTTAAATGATAAAGAAGGATTTATCTACGAGTCCTTAAATCTGTTCACGACCGAACAATATACTATTACTAAGACAATGACATTATCAAGTGTAGGTCATTGTGTGCCATATATGTTGGTTGTCCTCTTAACAAAGAAGTGTAAAAACACTAGTATGCCACGCAAGTGAAGTGTAGGAGTATATTTCACTGAACGTGACCTGTTCCAGAGCGCTCTGCTGTCAAAAAATATTTCGAGTAGATATGGATATAAGTATCCCTCCAACCTAAAATCATCCTAGTGACTAGCAAACAACTCACTGTACTTTAGTACCAGACTATCTGAATTTCTAATTCAGTGACGAAAGTATTCTGGGTACAGTTAAGTACTTACAAAGTTGGTGGGTGAGTCAAGAGGGGATTGACCCCTTCTGGTGACAGGAGATAATGCTTTTGTATTCAATTTAGCAAAATCTTAGCTAGGGTAATTTATGTGAGGAGTCACAAGATTTGTAAAGTTGAAACACATTTTGGATGAACTGATTAAAGAGTTGACAGTGAACTCTAAAGTCATCCTATGCATTCGGTGTCATAAGGATGAATTATATGGTAACCATAGTCCAAGGATTCCAGAATATTGCTTTGGAATTATTCGGCTTATCCAGACATCGGATACCATTGCTAGATGGTCACTTCGATTAGTACAGAAAATCATTCTTGTACTACCGATTTAGGTTCGAACCTATGGGATCATACGCATAGAAATTTCTAGGTTGATCAAATGGCTGATTGATGATTAAGAATCATCCATGGGTTTAATGGTCAATTCGATTGACAAATTACCCTAAGTAAAGGTTGCAGTAAAATAATTATTGAATTATTAAAGAAATAACTGGTAATTAGATTGCTAATGAACTCAATTTGATTGAATGATTGGGCTTAGGTTGAGCTAAATTGAATAAGATTCAATTTGGGCTATATCAGGGTGTCAACCCTAAAGAATGAATTTGTTAGATGTATGCCCTAGAAGCCAATCTGGCTGACACATTATTAATTCTGG
>JAOXJJ010001247.1:0-17272 GCA_025769935.1 Phoenix roebelenii
ACGGAACTTGGTGTCTCCCAGCTCCCCTCTCACGAGGACTAAAAAAATCCCAGGCCTTCTTCCAAAATCCAATTCCAATGCAGAAAACTGGCACATGACCCATAGTCAGTTGAGTGTTCCCTCACTTCACCCCTGCAAAAGAAAAAAACAGAAAAAAAAAACAAAAGGAAAAAAAAAAAAAGCCAGCTGCCGAGACACCAAGGTATCAACAATGTAATAGATCAAGAGAGGATCCAGACGGATCAATAATGCCACGACCCATATAAAAAATCTTTTGCTTTTTTCCCCTCTCTCTTTTTCTTTTCGGGTCCATTCGGGTCGGATCGGATCCGTTCGGTAACCCAGACTCGACCCATAAAATGATTTGGGTCCAATTTTAGGACCCAACCCGAACCCGCAGGTTCTAAAATTCGGGTCGGATCGGATCTACGCGGGTCGGGCCGGATCGGGTCTCAGGTCGACCCGACCCATTTGCAGCCTTAGAGGGCAACGCCCGGGAACGACACAGTTGGTTCCACATGCAGCAAACATGGTTGGGGACCGTTATCAGCTGTGTGGCCTGGGATCTGATGTTTTGTTAAGAACACAAAGCTTGTTGACAGTATTTTTTTAACTTTTTTATTACAAGACTATGAGATTTTATGTATTGGTAACATCTTTGATATCATAATATTATTTTAATTAATAATGCATAATTATAATTGATATGCTTCAGATTCGACCTTTGCTGACATCTGAACCAATGGTAACTCACCACATGGTTTCTGTTAAAGGCGCCATGAAGTTATTTAAATCTTCTCCAATGGACGGCGATTATACTTCAACCCAAAATCGTGTGCAGTTAAGCCCCGCGTCGTGCATAACATGCGGGTGGTTACTGAGTAGTTAAAGCACATGTCCATCTTATTTGGTAACGAGCGCCAACTCTCACCTTATATAAACAACGCCTAGGGGACCTAGTGGTACGATCTCTCATGCACTCAATGACATCCTGCAATTCTTACTCAAATCTCCCCTATTTCTTCAAAGCCTTAGGGCCCCTGTCGGACAAAATCAGGCAACCCTTAGGTGTAGACTTTCTTTCTTATTTTCAGGTTGTATAATTAGCATCAACTTTTTCTTTCGAGCACAACCACCGCCAATTGCTCTCACCAACTCATCTTTTCAATTCGGAGCTTATTCAGCCTTTTCAAGCTCGATACCTGGATTTTGGCGATAATAAATTGGTGCAAGAGAAAAGGTCCCAACCTATTTCGAAGATTTGAGCAAGTTTGCCATCATGAAATCGATGAGAACTCACCAAGACACCACCATTCCCACTTAACGAGAGGTTCACCTGGAGTCAGATGCCTCTCATTAGAGTCCCCAGGGAGCTCAGCCTCCTCAAAGCTCTCAGCTAGTGCCCAAAGTTTTCAATGCCAAGCAATTTATTCTGCTCGTGCAGTAAGTCTAGGTGCTCATAGCGGTCGTCCAAAATCTGCAACAAGTAACCATCAAACTGCAACAGGCGAATGAGCCAAGCCATCATGGAGGCCTGGTGCATCATAGTCACCATATCCGTCCTTGGAGTCCTAGGCGAGTGTAGCAGAGTCATATTCTCATCCTTGAAGTCCAAGATGAGATCAAGGATGCGGTCCTTCAATCTCCCATTCTGAGGACTCCATGTCAGGCCACTCCTCGCTAATCAGAGAGGGATTCTAGGAGGAAGTCCGACTTTGATCATAAGATCGAAAAAATGAACAACTGCATTGAGGCCCTAAGGCATAGGAATCCTAAGCCCAATGACAACCTGGAGTTCACTTCCAAGCCTCTATTTTCTCTAAGGATCGTAGTGGAGCCACTCCCATAAAGATTCAAAATGCCTCAATTAGAGCTGGAGATATATGATAGGACTTCTGACCCATTGGATCACTTGGAAATCTTTAAAGGTCTCATCATACTCTAGGGGGCTATGGATGATATGTTATGCCAAGAATTCCTAGCCATGTTTCGAAAGATAGCTTGGTTATAGTACTCCAGCCACTAGATGTGCTCAATCCATCATTTGAGTAGCTTGGCAGGCTATTCACAGCCCATTTCATCGGTAGCCAGAAGCAAAGAAGGGGCTCAGAAAGCTTATTTGACATGAAGCAGAGGGAAGCAAGTACCTTAAAGATTATGCCAACTGCTTCAACACAGCTACTATGGAGATTCACGACCTAAACCACTCGATCACGATGACCACTATGAAGAGTGGTTTGAGAGTGTGAAACCTAGTAGACTGGGCCTAGTTTACTTGACCAACTTAGCCAATTCTTGGGCCAAGCCTCACATGTGATGCATGTGAGGAAGGCAACGAAGAAGACTCTGGCTAGGAGTCTTCTTCCCCCCGATCATGTAAGAGATCAAGAAGCTCTTCGCAATCCAAAGACCGGATGGATAAGACTAGATTCAACCTATTTAAAGACCTCCTCCTTAAGTTCCATCAACAAATAACCAAGAAAATTGCCACAAATTCTAAGGGTTTTATCCTCTAATTTTTGCCAAGAAGAGTCGTCGGATCTTTACCAGACTGAGGTGGGACCAAAGCCATTCCTCTTCTCTTCTTCTTCCAGTCTTCTAATCGTGATTCACTTTGATTTGAGCTGGCTAATCGCGGAAAAAATATCAAAATAGAAGTGCCCTATTTTGGTCTTCTTCTATGATTCCATCGGGGCTGCGGCCACCTGTCGCCTCCTTCAAGTGGGGGCTGGGCCACCATGGCTGCCACCCCCTTGGATTTGCGGGGGTAAAGGGGGAAAGGAAAAGAGAAGGGGAAGATGACTTCCCTGTTCATGAAGAGAGTATCTCTCTCTTCTTCCCTTTTCTCTCCTTTCTCTCTTTTCTTTCTCCTCTCTCCATTTTCTCTCTCTTCTTTCTCCCTCATCTTCCTCTTTCTCTCTCTTTTCCATCATTTCTCTCTTGTTTTTTTCTCTATAAATTTTTTCTCTATATCTAGACTTTCTCTCTCTAGAGTTGATTGGACCCCATAAGTACGTTTCTTAGTAACTTCTAGATCGGCCTAAGTGAAGGGTTCTAATTAAGAGTCGTCAGGCAGCATGCTAGCTCCACTCGGATCCTTGCCAACACTATTAGGTTTGATCACTCTCGATCTCTGTTGAACCCTCTATGCCCTAGTCCGAGCTTGATTCGACAATATCACCTTGATCGAACTGACCTAAATGTCAGGCACTCCTGCTTAGTCAGCCCAGTGAGGATGTTGAAATTTAAATTTTTATTTTTAAAATAATTATGATGTAATTCTAATGAAAAGTATAATTGTAGAATATTAGGCTCTCAGAAAGATTTTTGAAATTAATTGGATCTATTAGTTAGATTGCATTTGCAAGGTAAGTAATGATTTGTCTTTTTTAGATTCTTCATTTATATAATATTATCTATACATCGAATAAATTGTTAATAAATTTATATGTAATTTATAAATTTTACGAGATGGACATTTGAATGAAAACTAAATATGCAAATTGGAGTAATATTTTTCGGACTATTGTTAAATTATTTACTATTCTTACATCGTATATGTATATTTTGATTAGATTATGATATATCTATTATTTTATAAAAAAAATATGATGTATATCAGATTTGAACTCTCAACCTGACTATATTCTGAACCCTACCATTTGAGGGTTCTGCATTTGCACTCTGACTATTATTGATTCTAGCTCTGCCATAAAGGTATAAATATGATATTCTAGCCCACTTCGCAGGGTATAAGTGTGGTATCCTGACCCACTCTATAGAATATAAATATGGTACTCTAGCCTGCTCTGCAAGATATAAGTGTGGTTCTATTTTTGACATAGCCACAAAGTATAAGTGTGACCATAGTCTAAGGTTGTTGAGTTGAATATGATTTATTTTGAATCAATCATAGTTGACTCTTGATAAGGGGTTGACCCATCTTATCCATGAGTCGACTCCATTATAGCCTGCTTAAGCTTAAGCTCCCCCTCAATCAGAGGGTTTGATTCCTTAGATTAGGAGTCGGCTTTGCGAAACAAAAAATTATTAGTATTTTGATCAAATTTGAATCAATGGAGTATGAAATTAGTTTGATCAAGAAGGAATAATTGGAATACGAAGACTTATGGTATAGGGTTTTTAATGAAAAGGATCACAAATCCTTAATTCTTCCCTAATCATACTAAATCTATGCTCATTAGGAAATTTGGTGAAAATGTCAACTAATTGCCTATCAATGGTTATAAAATCAAGCATTACATCATTGTTTTGAACATGTTCTCTTATGAAATGATATCTCATCTCAATACTAATTCTTAAATGTTGAATTGGATTTTTAGTTAAGTTGATTGCACTTGTGTTGTGACATCTTATTGGTATCTTATAACATTTTATGCCATAATCTCAAGTTGTTGCTTAATCCACTAGATTTCAGCACATCAACCTCTAACAGTAATTCAGCTTCAGCCGAAGACAATACTACCGAATTTTATTTTTTGTTAAACCATAAGCTTAAGTTAACACCTACAAATTGGCATGTTCTGCTAATGTCTTTTCTATCTAATTTACAACTAGCAAAATCAGTACCTGAATATCCTATTAAGTCTAATGATGATTATTTAGAGTACCAAAATCTTACATTTTTAGTGTCAATTAGATATCTTAAGATTCTTTTAACTTTAGTTATGTGTGACTCTTTAGGGTTAGCTTGATATCTTGCACATATACATATACTAAATATTATATCTGGCCTATTAGTAGTAAGATAAATTAAAAAACCTATCATGCCTCTATAAAGCTTTAAGCCAATACTCTTACCATGCTCATCTAAATCGAGTTTGCATGATGGACATATTGGGGTGCCAATTACCTGGGCATTCTCCATCCTAAATTTTTTTAATAGTTCTTTGATTTATTTGCACCGATTGATGAATACCCCTTCATCCATTTGGTTGATTAGGAGTTCAAGGAAAAACTTTAATTTTTTCATCATGCTCATCTCAAGCTCTTCCTGCGTAAACTTGACAAATTCTTGACATAAAACTTCATTAGTGGCACCAAAAATAATATCATCTATATATATTTGTATGATTAAGAGATCATTGTTCTTTTATTTTATAAATAATGTAGTGTCTACATTTCCTCTTACAAAATAATTTTCAAGTAAAAATTTATTTAATCTTTCATGCCAAGCATGGAGCGCTTGTTTTAGACCATATAAAGCTTTGTTTAGTTCGAAAACATGAATCGGATACTTGTGATTTTCAAACTAAAAGGTTGTTAAACATAAACTTCCTTAGTAATGTATCAATTTAAAAATACACTTTTTACATCAATTTGAAATAGTTTGAAATTTATGAAACATGCAAAAGCAAGTAAAAATGTAATTGCTTCTAATTGTGCTATAGGTAGAAGGATGTAGCGCTAGGTTATGGTAGCATAGTGTAGTGCTGGGCTATGGTAAGAAAGTTCTGCTAGGCTATGGTAAAAAACTAAGTTACATCTACTCCTAAGATAAATGACTAAGATAAAGATAAAAATAAAATAAAATTAATTGGATTGATTATCAAAGAGTTTACTTATTTATATTAATAGACAATAACTGCATATTCTAAAAGTTTTTTTCGTATTTGGCCTCTACTTTTTGCGGTTTTAGTTACTGATATCAGTTACCCTCCACCATGCATGTTCATCAATGTTGTTGCTTTACAAGTGCTAGACCAATAATCATGACTATTTGGCCTAAGACATAGTTCTATACTTGAGACTATCTTTGAGACCTCAGACTATTTCCACATACCGCGATCGATTAGCCTGCTCTTGACCAAACTCTCTTTCTTTGGTCTATATCTCTACATTGGGTGAAATTTGTTATGGTTGAACTCTCTATTTCAACAAGGGTCGCATGAGTCTCATCTGTCCTCGTTTCATCACATCTAATCCATGTGACACTTACTTACGGTTGCCAGCTATATTGTTTGGATGGGGTGTAAACAATACCTCCCAAATCTCGTTGATGATTAAGAGACCGCTAGAATGTCTATCATTATTTTGTTGGTACTTGTGGAGTAGAATTCTCAATTCATTGATCGATAGTTATTCCCCTTTTACCAAAGCATCATTTCGGTAATCTGTTCATGTCTTTTTTGTTTCTCTTAAGCTTAATACTTTTGTCATGTTTTCTTTCATGGAATACTCCAATGTACCAAAACAGCCTTTGTGTTGCTCAAAGGGTCCTCATTGTCTATAGAAATCTAGCTTTGACATTTGCATTGATGGGGATCTTGATTTATCTTCTTGTAAAGCACACTTCCACTCTATAAATCGGTGTTACATTCTTTTCTTTGATATTCACCCATTTTCTTCCTCTTGACTACGTTCATGCTTCTTGATCCTCTTACAGTAAGACTGAGTTATGACTTGGGCAACCCAATTATTTTGGTCAACTGACTTTTGACTAGTTTCCAAAACAATATACAATCACAAGTAAGGACGTCACTACAAATAGATTTTGTTGAAATATTAGAATATTGTCACTACCAGATTGCTATCTAATTGAGGACTTCCAAATTAGCAACCCACCATTTTCCAACCGGCCTTCATCTTTTCCTAAGTCCTCACCTTTTTCACGTTAGTAGGAGTAGACACTTACATATCTCCATTTTATCAACCATATTCGCAGCTTAAGCCTTAAACCCGCAGCACTCATTCTACCTTGATTGTAGTTAACAAAAAATTACAACAAGAAAAAACATTCACTTGAAACCTTGGAGAGTCAACATCAGTAAAGGCTATTAGCCTTAGCCACGAACATAATGAATGCCTAGAGGTATTAAGCTAATCAACCTAGTATTCATACTCATGCAATTGTACTAGCCAATATTTAAAAGTAGCATGACCTTTTAACTTTGTATTTTCTTACATGCTTTTCTTAGCTTCCATCAATAGCTTAAGCATCATTTGGCCCACCTCTTAGCAAACTAGGCTGATGATTTTTAATGCTGGTCAAAAGAGCAAGATTGAGTCCTTTGACATATAGAGCTAATTGATGTCCGTTAAGAAATACAATTCCTAGAGAAGCTTACAAACTAAGATCTTTGGACACCATTCTATCATAGTCCAATATTATATCCTTATCCACTTCCATATCCTTCAAACAGTGGTGTGATGGTGGAGAAAGTTGTTGATAGACAAGCCACCTAGGCTTATACTACTCTATATTCTTCCTTCTATCAACATCTTTCTGGCTAATGCTAGATGGCACATCTACACATGTACCCTTACTCTAATAACCTTGGTGGTGCACCCTTCACCAACCAACTAAGTTTTCTAGGATCTTGAGTTCCTTGGCTCACCCAGAAGAGATGGAAAGGGTGGTAGCAGCTAGTAGACTAATAATGGAAATGTTGTGATTACTAGCAGCCTATAAAAAGGAAGCCGCTCATTAGATCAAGACCAAATATGGGGTATAAAAGTGATTATGTACCTTCAACTATTGGTTGTACATGGAAGAACCTAGACAAAAGAGTTCTAGGGGTGCATTAGGGCAAGAGATTGCTCGTGGGGCTCTGCTGAGTCGATATCATAGCTTTTGGTCATCATCTTTGGAACAAGACAGGATGGTTCTAGATCTGGACAAATTTCATGCAGAGATTCGGTCTGCATTGGTAGGTTGATTCAAGATCTTCTCGGCATTGTTCAGCAATGGCACAAAACTAAACCTCTTGATCCATAGTAAGCAAATGAGCAAAGAAGACAAGTTGCAAAGGAGGAGATGAGAATCAAAGGAGGGTTGCTACAAAGAAGATGCAGTTGATGATGGCAATGCCTTTTTGAAATATAACCTAGTAATAGCAGCACATAGCCACTATGGAGGAGAATAGAGGCACTATTGCATTGCTCTTGTACTATGAAAATGATAAATTTAAGAAAGGTGAGAATCCCTATAAATACAATTATTTGAAGAGTTAGAACATCAGCATTTCGATTTGGTTGGTGTATCCCATCACCCTAACTGACTGATGGCTGATGGGATGTGGAGGATATTGTCTACACCACATTTTTGGTCGGATTGACATGTAGGAGACACATGCATAATGACCACAAGATGAGGGAAGAAGAGGTATAATGAGCCTTAGGAGAAATTCCCAATAGATAGGATCTAATGGACATTAAGTATAAGACAACTAAAGGCATCTTACTAGAAATCGAATATGGAAGAATGGCTGAAAGAATACTAATATGAAGTAAGATGAATGGAAATCGATCAAAAATTTGATCTAATGCTATAACCTTCCTCTAGCCCATCACTACACTACTTTATCGTAGCCGAGCACTATATCCCTTATCCATCTTTATCAAACAGTGGTGTGATGGTAGTAAAAATCTTTAAAGATTGAGGTACTTGAGCCTACATGATCCTTTTTTATCCTCCCTTCGATTATTTTTCTATTGATTTGATGCTGGTAGCATGCTTGAGCACACCAACCTATGCCATTTGGCTTGTTACCACTCTTCTCTACCGTATTTAGGCGGTACACTACCAGCAAGCCTTGCGACACATCCAGATGTGATGGAAGGAGTTCCAACAAGCCGATGCACCAACCCAGGCCATTTGGCTTGCCACTATTCTTCTTTGCCATAGGTCCTGTGACATCTCCTGAATGGGCACTACCAGCAAGTCCGATGACATCTCCTGATGGGATGAAATGAGCGCCAACAATAGGATAAGCAGTGCATGGGTTTGGAGGTTAGGGGTTCATCCCAAAGTAGCATTATTCCTATGGAAGATTATCCGAGGTCAAATCCTATGTCAAGATGTGCTGGCTAGTAGGGGACTAAACATCTCCCAAGCTAATGGGCTTTGGAGGAATCTGTGGCTCATGTCCTTTTCCAAATATCAAGGGTAATGTAGCTATAGAGGTTATCTTATACGGCCCCTGCTATTATTTCATCTCCATACCTGGAAGATACCTTTCTTGCGTATCTAAAGGAATGTAGGAATAGATCCTCTAACATAGCATAGGGCATTCGTGCTGCATATATCACCTATCAAATCTAGGTAGCTAGGAATAGTCTAAAATTTGAGAATAATAATCAATCCCCAAGATTCACAATGGAGATGGCACTCTTGCAAACAACCCAGATTATCAATCAACCTATTACAAGAGATCTTGTGACATCCAAAAACAATTGGGGTTCCCCCATAATAACGATTGTGATCTAGATGATCTTACTAGAGATCGAATACGCGAGAATGGCCGAAAGAATGCTGATATGAAGTAAACTGAATGGAAATCTATCAAGAATTTCATCTAATTAAATAAAGTTATTGATTCGACAATTGGTATAGAAGGATCATGCTGAAAAACAAGCTTAGTGCGAACAACTGGTGTTAGTTTCTATAACTGTCTGGAGTGGAAGAGTGGGAAGTTATTTGATCTTAGTAGAAATATTGAATTTGTACTCTATATAAAGGACCCATTGACAATCAATCAGTTATATTTTCACATATATGATATGGGACTAAAAAAAAAAGGTATTTTTAAGCATTTAAACTAACAAAAATTTAGTGGATAAGGTTGGTTTATTTTTTAAATTTAAATCTTTTTCAAATTAAAATGCCAACAATCCCCCACAAAAGATTTAAATTTTTAAAAATAATTAAGTAAAATGTTTAGGCATTATACTATGCAATGGATACGGCATCTCATGGACTTGAACCTTACTTAGTATTGATTGTATTTATCTGAAGAAACCATAGTAGATTAAACCTTGAACTAGATTCTTTAACTCAGACTTCTACTTATCACATGCATAAAATGGATCAATTGTGTCTTTATGTGGCTCTCTGACCCTTTGTTCTATCTATGGATGCCAATGAAATGTGCTACAAACAACCAACCGAACTGCTCAAAGGAGTATATTGGGTATGATTGAGGCTTGGTGACTATAGCCAAGCTGCTTTATGAAAGGTGGCTAGGAAGGCTCAACAAAGTACCACATCCATAGCTCTTTGGGGCATCATAAGAGCCTTAAAGCTCTACAAGTGATCTAGAAGGTTGGATGTTTCATCTCCAACTGTGGCATCCTGAACTAAGGTGGGAGAGGCGCCTCCATAGTCTTTGTCGAGAATAGGGGCTTGGTGTGAAGTTGACATCGTTCCCAAACTCAATATTGCGGCCTCTTAAAGCTTCAAGGCAGTGATCCATCTCCTCAATCTTACAGTTGAGATCAACCTTCCTCCTAGAGATCCTATTTGATCAATAGTGAGATGAATGACATGGTGTTTACCCCTCCCAAAACTATGAGCTTTATGATCGATGCCTTCTGTTTCACCTAGTACTTCGAGGATGAGAGTGATGGTTGTGTCAGATCCATCCTAGGCTCTGAGGATGGGTGTGGGGACTTGGATGCATTGGGTCCTCCTGCTTGCCTGGTGCACGAGTCTTCTACAGAAGTTGTTGCTGCTCCTGCAGCTGTTGCTGGTTGGTGGCTATCTATTGCAGGTTCTGGATGGATGTGGTTAGCGTCTAAACTAGCTACATGAGCATATGAAAAAATTTCTAAGTGGTAACTGGTGGCTCTAGTTATGGCTCCTACATAGGAGGATCCCTTCAAAAGCTATACAGAGAGCCATCTAACTACATGGGTGCATCCTGCTTAGCAATTGTTGGCGATGCTTGCATTCTCCTTAACTTCATGGATGTAGATTATCTGCTGATCAATCGGACTTCGAAAGATAGGATTATGACCCTTCCGTAAGTGCTAATTTGTTACCACTAGGAACCAGTCCGACTAGGGTGCTAGGCTAACAGAGTCGTTTGAGTGCTCGGATCATCTCCTGGTTAGGTCAAGAAGGTCGACTAGGGGCGATGCAACTTTCCATGGTGATGGTTTGGTGGTTGTTGCGCTCGGGTGATGATGGCTTCGATGTCGCACATCTTCGGGTTGGTGTTGGATGGTAGAGATCTCGCCTAAACGTTGCTATAGCGATGGATCTGACTTAAAACAACAAAGACAAAAAAGTCTACTCGCCGAAGTCAGAACAACTCTTAGGAAATAGAAAGAAGCCTGAGAGATGCAGAGTGGCAGTGTAAGAGAATCCAAAGAGAACTTACTTGGAGGGCCCCCTAAAATGCATATATATAGGTGAGGGCAGGAGCCCATCGCTAATCAATTCGGGTGCAGATGCAAGCCATTTTGGTCAGCCTGTGGATCTCGCCTATGAATCACACTCGTTCGTGCTTCTTGGCCATGTTGATTGTTCGTGAATAACATTCTTTAGAAAGCAGATTGTGATCATGACCGAACTGTTGCCAGCTAAGGGAGAGTTTGAAACATGAAGGACTCTCCATGCATTAGCCACATGGAGAGCTTTATATGGTCAGCCCGCGGCTATGCGATGAACCATCATTGGTCGGTTTGCTAGGTTGGCTAAGGTTGGCCCAACTACATCACCTTCCACCTATTTGTGGATACAATAACTTTCACATAGAAGTATGCCGTGATAGAAAATATTTATCCATATGGGGGCATGATAGTGTGGATATATCAATTTTTGGCTATCAATATATTATATGCATTTCTTTGTATGTATAGGTAAGATCAAAATATATGTAAAATATATATTTATATATTTGCCAATTAGTCATATTTATTAATGGTCATGACCATTGTGACAAACCAGATTTATAATGATAATTCTAACTATCCCTATATAAAAACAATACCGACAATTACTGACCATCGCTATAGGGTACAAATTCTATTTGGCTATAATATACTAACAATTTGTAGAAATAATTAAAAATATTTCTACAACTTATGCTTATAGCGACGGGTGTAAATATAAGAATATAATGAAAGTAATAACAATTTGCAACCATCACTATAGAAAATAAATTCTATTTATCCAACAATTTAAATCTCATCTATAGTGGTGGTTAAAATCCTTGTGACAAACCAGACTTATATTGATGGTTATAATTATTTTAATATGATAGAAATACTAACAGTTGCCTGACCATGACTAAGAAATTATTCATTGTCGACTTGTCGTCACATTGCAATACATATATATAGTGGTGGTTGCAACCATTACTACAAGCTATACTAATAGTTATGAACCATCACTATAGGATGACTCTCAATTGTTGCCATAAAGTTGCTTATACCAACGATCATCAAAACTACGATAATAGCTTTTAGCGATACCATCTATTGCTGCGATTTACCAACCGTTGATTTAGGTTTTAGCAACAAATTTTTTATATTTTTTGCCACGGTTTTGATTGCTACTATAGATCTTTTTGTTGTAATGTTTCTATATATTCTGAGAAATTAATAAAGTAGCGGACTGGGTGGACTCCTTCATCCTAAAGCACTTCGATAGTCTGCTATGGGAGAGTTGTGCGAGTGAATTCTGAGATATTTTATTTTCTAATTTTTTTAGATGCATTTATACTAGATGGATATGATTCATCCATCTTATCCACACAAAAAAAAGCCCATACAGTGATCCACTATTCACATTTTCTCATGACAATCACTGCCTGCCTGCCTGATGATAATACTTGTGTGTGCATGAGTGAATGACCTCAGAAGAAAAAGTTGATGCAATGATCTAGCTCATTTCAAATAAATTAATTACTTGGGTGGGAGGTATCTTGCTATGAGAGTATGCCTGAAACTTATTTATCTTTATTGTATAAAAATAACGGTGAGATGGTTGGCATATGCGGAAGAGCATACACTATCAACATCGTAACTTTGCCAGTTGTATCACATTACGAGTCCATTTATTTTTTTGCCATTGATAGGGCATTGCAACTATAATTCCATATTTACATGCAATATAAAATTGCAGCAATTAAAGATAGAGGGTTTTTGCATAGATATCCTTCTAAATATCGAATTTTGCATTAATACCCTTCCAAAATTGATATTTGCATGTATACCCTCGTAAAACTCTGTTATTGTACAAATGCCCGTAATGTAACTCTGATATTTGCATGACCAATTTAGCCACGAGCTGACGTGCTATAACTCAGTCTTTTTTTGTTTTGTTTTTGTTTCGCAACTACAGTCAATTACAGGAAACTAAACAACGAGATATTTTATTCCTTGTAATTAAAAATATTAGGAATGCTTGCATCTTCAAATACTGCCAACCAAACAGCGCTGGGCCATAAGAAATACAGCATGGCTCCGACCAAGTTGCATTCTGTGTGCCTTGTTCTCTTGTTTAGCATTTGACTTTCCCAGTACGTCAGTGTTGGCGAGCAGGACAAACAAGCAAAAGACCACAGGACGGCGACAAGAAGTTGGAGCCAGAGAGAAAAGGGCCATGGCCGCGGCCGCGGCCCCTTCCAGGGGGAGGGGGCGGCCAATGGGAAAGGGAAAAGGGAACGTCGCATTGACCCTTCGGCGAGGGTAGGAGTCTTTTTCTTCCACGAGGCCACCTGCCCGAGGGTTTGAATGGCCTTTGGAAAACCTCATGCGCCACTTCACGCTTCCCATCGGCTTCCCCCCTCCCAAACTAGCTTGTGCACTTAGCCTGCATTATCTTTGACCAAAGAATCTCCGTGATATTTTATCATTTTTGAAGAATATATAGGGGCCCATTTGGATGCTGGAGTTGTCCTTTCGTGTAACTTTGGCTGTCTTTTTTTTCTTCTTTTCTGTAACTTTAGAGAGCTTTTGTGATTGCCCCCGACTGTGTGTGAGGTCAGGAGGCATGTCAAAGAAAAGGTGGCACAACGTTTCTCCAAATTAAACCGATGGAGGTAGATGGAAGTAACATCAGCTGTCTCCCCTTCGTACATGAAATATTTAAAAGGGAATGAGAACGACAGTCCCTCGTAGGGTGCTGGAACCTTTCATATCTCAATATTAAAAAGAAAAAAATTTGGATCGCATAACAGAGTTTGTCGCTTTTCATCAACGGTAGGGAATCTTTCGAGCTAGATTTCTTCTAATATATTATATACAACAAGCGTACTGAAGATTACATGCCTGCGGGTTTTCATCCAACCATTTTTTTAAAAAAAAAACTGTGAGTTCATGCTCTTATTGCCATGGGTAATATTGACGACGTACAGGCGATTTGCGTCATCTTTTACTTGTATTACTCTTCTTATAATTAATAGTTTTGAGCGGAGGAGATGGTTTCTATCTCTTCCCCTAATATCTCTTAACAGAGTAGAGGCTCTGAGAGCTTTGTGTGAAGCTAGTTCTGGCATAACAGAAGGCCAATGAAACCCAATTCAAGTTGAACCTAGCTCGTGTCTATATTTCAAGCTCTAAAATCTTGCTTATAAAATTCAGCTTGTTTATTAATTCAATAAGCTCATTTTAAGCTTAGAATTGAAGATGAGTTGCTCATGAACATGTTGCTTGTTATGACAATCCATTGAGTCCTATAATTTCCCAAAGAGATGCTGGCATCAAGGCTGAGTGTGGGAGAGGTGAATCATGTCTGCGGGATATGACAATAATGATACATGAAGTGAGCAATTTGGTAGACCCCAAAGAATCCTGAGGCGCGGCCAAAACTACTAGATAAACACCATCAACAACTCATCAAGTGGTGGCATGTGTAGACAAAAGTAATCTTTATTTCCTTCTTGTTTTTAATTGTTGGTAAGCTAGAAACTATCTTTAACCATTTCAATATACTAGGGTTTTGGTTTTCCTAATTCTACCATAAATAGTATAGAATTAAATTTATGAAAAAATGGACACTGATCATTTGCGGTCTTTTTGGTTTTGTTTTTATTTTTTCCCTATTAATATATTAAAGGTTTTAAATCTATTAATCTCCATCTCAGTGAGTAACCGAGGTAGAGATAATTGAGATCTTTTTCATCTTACAGAAAGATTAGGTTAAACAAGAAACCTAGAAGATTTGCAATATATTTCAATCTTACACTAATATTCAGGATTTGGAATATTGAAAGCCCAATTAATTATGATAAACCCAATATTAAATAGCATTATAATAGGCAACTAATTAAAATATTTATTCATTAGAAGTTATTTTAAATTTATAAACATCTAATTAGGAAATCTCCACTAATATATTGATATTGCATCAGCCAAGATAATGGGTTATATTGATAAATCAAGCTAGACAGCTAACAGCTAACAGCTACTAGAGAGACGGCCAAGTAGAGATAGAGCTCTAGAATTTGGACAAAAAAGGAGTGGAGGTAACCCGAGAGCCTTCTTAAGCTCATTGAAGGCTTGCTAATATTTCTCGGTCCCAAGGTCCGCCGTACTGGGTCCAATAGGTGTACCGATCGTCAACCGGACTAGTACAACTCCAGTTCGTACCAAAATCGGATGGTACAAACTGGCCAACTCTTCTCCGCCGGAGCCGAAGAAGAAGAAGAGTACAAGAGAGAGCGTGGGGAAGAGAGGGAGGGAGGATACTTGGGGCTACCATCGGAGAGCCGTAGAGGGAGGGCGGAGCCCGGTGGGGGCGAGAGAACCCGTGGAGACGCAGAGAAGGCCGAGGCCGTAGCCTCCGCCGTGCCCCCGCCGGTTCCCTTACCCCCCTCCGGGCTCTGCCGCCTCCCTGGCCTCCGCCGCCCCTTTGCGGCTCTCTGATGGTGGCCTCAAGTATGTTCCCTCCCTCTCTTTCTCGCGCTCTCTCTCCTTCTCTTCGTCTTCTTCATCTCCGGCACAGAGTCGGCCAGTACCGGTTTCCACGGCTCCGGCATACCGGTAGCTGGTTGGACTGGCTCGGTATACCATGCTCGGTCCACTCAAAATTCTTGATGCTCATTAAGGCCTGGAAGAAAGGAAAGCCCTTGTTAGCTGACCTTGGAATGAATCTACTTAGAGTAGCAACTTGTACTGTGAGGCGTTGGCCCTCTTTCACTATCCTCGAGGGGGTTATCTCTTGAAGAGCTTGAATCTTCTCAACATTTGCTTCTATTCCCCACCACATCACTATGAACCCTAGAAATTTTTCAAAGGATACTCCATGGGTGTAGTTCTTGAGATTAATCTTCTTCCCATAGTAGCATAGAATCCTGAAGACCTTATCTAGGTCGGCAATGTACTACTTGTTCTTTAAGCTCTTCACCAGCGTGTTGTCTACGCAAGCCTCCACATTGTGGTCAATTTGAATCTTGAAGATCTTGATCACTAGCCGCTCATATGTGGCCCCAACGTTCTTCAGGCCAAAGGGGATGACCTTATAGTAGTACGACCCCCTTTCTGTGATGAAAGATATCTTCTTCTCATCTACAGGGTACACTTTGATTTGGTTGTATTTAGAGAAGATGTTCATGAAGCTAATAGCTCATGTCCAAAGTGGCATCTAATAGCTGATCAATCCTCAAAAGTGAAAAGCTATCCTTTAAGCAGGCCTTATTAAGGTTGGTGAAGTCAATGTAGGTTTTTCATTTTTTATTGGCCTTCCTCACCATTACCACATTAGCTAGCCATTCTGGGTAGCAAACCTCCATGATGAATCCATCCTGGAGAAGCTGGCCAAATTTTTTGTTGATAGCGTGTTGCCTCTCTAGAGTGAAGCTATGTTCTTTTATAGGACAGGCTTGTGAGTGGATCCACATTAGGCTAGTGTACCACCACTAAAGCACTAATGCATGATATATATGCGGTTGTTCATGCAAAAACATCTAAGTTAGATTTAAGAAATGGACTAGTTGAGCTCGTAGCTCGAGTTTCAATAGAGAACCAATTTACACCGTCTAAAAAATGTTCCTTCTTGTAGGGGCACCAAGACCAGATCCTCTATAGGTGCCCCCTACTCCCTCAGCTCGTCTTAGGCATCTAGGCCTTTAATAGGAAATTCTTCTTTTTTTTCGCTTTGATTAAAGTCATGTAGCATTGTTGAGCAATTACTTGATCTCCTCAGACTTCGCCGATCCCGTGCTCTTTCAGGAACTTCATTACCAAGTAGTAAATGAAGGTGATCGCCTTCATTGCATTGAGGGTTAGTCATCTAATGATGGTATTGTAAGCAGAGGAAATGGGATGACTAGGAAATCACCATCACCATCACCTATTGAGGTGAGCATCCGAAGTGATGGGCAGCATGATGATCCCCTTCGATTGCACTAAGTTCTCCATGAAGCTGACTAGAGGAGCTTTGATCGGCTTGAGCCGGTTATTCAAGATCTTCATTTTCTCCCATGCCTCATAGTACAAGACGTCAACTGAGCTACCATTGTCTACGAGGATCCTCTTCACTTCCAAATTCGCAATGGTCATGGTACAACTAAAGCATCATCAT
>JAOXJJ010001247.1:17372-33554 GCA_025769935.1 Phoenix roebelenii
CTGAGCTACCATTGTCTACGAGGATCCTCTTCACTTCCAAATTCGCAATGGTCATGGTACAACTAAAGCATCATCATAAGGGGCATGGATGCCCTGCAGGCTCTCCTATTCTTGGTTTCTTGGGGAAGTGGTCCTCCATTCTTATCTAGCTGACATAATATCTCCAAATTAAGTTGCTCTCTCTCCTTTTCTAGCGGATCCAATGGCTATGACTTTGATGACCCCGACTGTAGTTCTATTGTTGGGGGAGCGCTAGGTCGAGGGGCACTCTGCGAGCGAGGGTCGGTCTCTTCTCCTACATTGTCCTTAGCCGCATTCGATGAAATGGTCAATGTAGTCGTGCAGGACGAGCTTCTCAAACTCATCCTTCAGCCACCAACACTCATCTATATCATGCCCGTGTTCATGGTGGAAGAGATAGTACTTAATTTCGAATGCTTCTGGCCAGATCTGATCTTATCTTCTCCGACCATTGGACATATCTCACTCCCAGGATACTCATAACGACATCGATCCATAAGGTATTGAAGGGAGTGTAGTTTTCATACATCCAAGGTGGAGTTTTTGGACACCACAAGATCTCCCTCTACTCCACTAGCTTCTTCTTATGGTGGGTCATCTCATCATCTTGATCCTTCCATTTTTTCTCTACTTGATCGTTGCCTGACTCTCTCAGAGCATTCTTAGTCTCCTTGGCATTGATGTACTTTCTTGCTTGAGCAAGGAGCTTTGAGAGGTCCTTGGGGGGCTTCTTGCAAAGAGAGAAGCTGAATTGGATGTTCTTTAGGCCATTCGTTAGGGTTGCTATAGCTACAGTCTAGTCGAGGTCATGGACCTTCGACGCTTCGGTGTTAAAGGGTTGATGAACTTGCGGAGGGTCTCATCCCACTTTTGCTTGATCTTCATCAAGGTGATAGAAGTCTTACAGTGATTGTGGTTGCTGATAAAGTGCACAATGAACCTCTGGTTGAGCTAGTCGATTGAGCCAAACGATTGCAGCTGAAGGCTAGAACAACATACTTGCGAAGCTCTTTTTAACATGGCTGCAAAGAGAGGACATATAATGGCATTGGACGCTCCATGTAAAAGCAAGAGTGCCTTGGAGGATTCCATGTAGTCGACAGGGTCTATTATGCCATCATATGGCTCCACCTAGGGCATCTTAAATCTTAGAGGAAGAGACTCTTCCATGATTTGCTTGGTGAAGGCCAGCATGTCGTTGAGGGAAGGCTTGCTCAAAATGTCGATCCTTTTTCCTTCACCTCCTCCATGACCTGGGCTAGGCTCTCATCCATTTTATCGAGCCAAAGGGTCAGATCAATCCTCGACTCCTACTAGGTCTACCGCCTCTAGGTTGCCGCACCGGTCGTTCCTTCTCTCGAACTAGATTCCTAACAAGATTAATTAGGCCCTGGACTTGTTGGAGATTGTTGAATTGCTATGTGGTCAGCAATGCTTTGGAAGATGGTTGCGGCGATAGATAGCCACGATTGAGGGAGATGGGATTCCCTTGGATAGCAAGCTGCAGACGTGTTAGGGAGGTTCCTCCTTCTTGGAGGCAGGGCATCTCATTCATTTTTCCACAAACGGCTCTAGTTTGTTGCTATCGATCTTCAGAACCCTAATTTAAGTAGCTTTTATCGGTTTGCAAGACAACAAATGAGGTCAGAGAGCATGCCTCCAGTTGTTGTCTGAGGTGAGAGGGCCAGAGTCGGCTCGATACTGAGGTGAATTATCATTTGGCCGAGTCGGAAAACTCGACCTCAGAGGTCTGTTGTTTCTGCTATGCTCAGCTTGGCCATCCGGTTGTTGCTGGAGCTTGATTCAGTCTGATTATATCAAGGAGGTGTTAGAGTTGCCACATTTGCTATGAGCTGGTAGAATCTGACCATGACACTATCGCTATGCCCATGTGATGCCATATCAGTTTCACTCCCTTGTTGCTCACCCAATCCAAAATGCTGGAAGGTGCTTGTCGAGCTTGAGTGCTTGACGTAATAGCAAATTTCAGCCGGCTCGATTAGCAACGAGCCGAACTGAAGCGAGCCGAGCAGTTCCATCCGGACTTGGTGCATCTTCAAGCCGGGCCCAGCTCGCTTAAATTAAGCTGGGCCCCATCCACCCCGGCCTTCACACGTTCGTTGGGCGCCGGCATCTCTCTAAACCCGCACCCGTTTTCTGTATAAATTGATCCACGCCCTCCTCTCCTCACCGCCAGAGTTCGGACATCAAATCCAAGTCCATTTTCTCCCGTTTCCATTGACGAGATCCCTCCCTTTCTCTTAAAAGTCTCCACCCATGGCGGCGTCTGTCGACAACCGGCAGTTCGTCCGCCTCAATCCGGGCAGCGGCCTTGGCAGCTCGGTGGGAGCAGCAGCGAATAACTTTCAGAATACCCACCGTTCCAACTCCCCTGTTCGGGGCTGCAGCTTCCCGCCCCTTCTCCCCCTTCCCCCCGCCGGCGACCGGCATGGCCGCGACAAGACCTACCACGACTCCTCCTCCGACGACGACGAGGAGGAGGAGGACGGAACCGACTGGAAAATCGTCTACGGTGTCGGCAGCAGCCACCTGGAGGTGGAGCCGTCGATCAACGATCCTCGGGACGAGGCGACGTCGGACAGCTGGGTGGAGCGGAACCCCTCTCTCATCCGCCTCACCGGGAAGCATCCTTTCAACTGCGAGCCCCCGCTGGCTCGGCTTATGCACCACGGCTTCATCACCCCGGTCCCCCTCCACTACGTCCGCAACCACGGCGCCGTGCCCCGCGCCGACTGGGACTCCTGGACCATCGACATCACCGGCCTTGTCAAGCGTCCCACCCGGCTCACCATGGACGAGCTGGTCCGCGACTTCGCCCCGCTCGAGATCCCCGTGACCTTGGTCTGCGCCGGCAACCGGCGCAAGGAGCAGAACATGCTGCGCCAGTCGGTGGGCTTCAACTGGGGCCCCGCCGCCGTGTCCACTTCGGTGTGGCGAGGCGCGCGGCTCCGGGACGTCCTGCGCCGGTGCGGAGTGAGGGGTCGGAACGACGGCGCCTTCCACGTGTGCTTCGAGGGGGCGGAGGACCTCCCTGGCGGCGGGGGTTCCAAGTACGGGACAAGCCTCCGGCGAGAGGTGGCCATGGACCCGTCGAGGGATATTATGCTGGCCTACATGCAGAACGGCGAGCTGCTCTCCCCGGACCACGGGTTCCCGTTGCGGGTGATCATACCGGGGTTCATCGGCGGCCGGATGGTGAAGTGGCTCAAGCGGATCATAGTCACCCCTCAGGAGTCCGACAACTACTACCATTACCGGGATAACCGGGTCCTCCCTTCCCATATCGATGCCGAGATCGCGAACTCTGAAGGTATTAAATTGAATCAAACAGGGAAAATTTCGTCTTGTTCTTTCTCTTCACCCTCTAATTGTTTTAGAAGAGGACTAATTGATTGTTTTCTTGGACTCTTTTGGTTTGAAAAGCTTGGTGGTATAAGCCTGAGTATATCATCAACGAGCTGAACATTAACTCGGTGATCACCGCACCGGGTCACGACGAGATCCTTCCCATCAACTCATTCACCACGCAAAGGCCATATACCATGAAGGGCTACGCATATTCCGGTGAGTCGACGACTTCAATTTCCTACCTGTTTTGAGTCTGCAAGTTCCTGAGATATATTCATCAGCTTTTGTTTTGCACAATAAAAATGAAATACGACCAAGAAAGCTGATGAAGGGATATATTCATCAGCTTTTGTATTTGCTATTTTTATTCCACTTTATTGCTTGGGTTCCCAATTATCACCTCATTTCCTGTCGCCATTCTATCATTTTTCAAACTGCACGACTTTCTAAACGCGGTTGGACTAAGTATACACGCCAGGAGATTACACCACACAATTTTTTTTTTTTAAAAAAAAGAAGAGAAGAAGGGAGGAACGGACAAGCTCATCCCTCATAGTAACTTTCACTGAATCCTCACTTTATTAGAAGAATGTTCGATGCCGATAAAAATGAACGTATGTGTTAGGCACTTGGGCCACATAATTTTTTTTGTTGTAGCTGGTATTCTAGCTATCTAGTTTTTTCATGGACCAGAAGGTCGCTGAAGACTTATCCCGGACGGCTGGTGCAGTCCTTTTTATTTACATTTTCCCGGTTGTAACTTTGGCTGCGGTACATCACTTTTTCTGATACGTAGGGACTTCTGATGGACGTCATTGACTAAAATCTGATGGATTGAACAGGTGGCGGTAAAAAAGTAACGAGAGTGGAAATTACATTGGACGGTGGGGAGACGTGGTTGGTTTGCACCCTTGAGCATCCGGAAAAGCCCAACAAGTATGGTAAATACTGGTGCTGGTGCTTCTGGTCGGTGGAAGTGGAGGTTCTGGACTTGCTTGGAGCCAAGGAAGTAGCTGTTCGGGCATGGGATGAGACCCTCAACACCCAACCAGAAAAGTTGATATGGAACGTCATGGTAACCACGAAATCCAATCTGTTCCTCTAATATAAAATATATAAATAAAACTATCTTATCCAATTAGTTTAAGCTTTTGGAATAAATACTGTATTAGAGTAGAATATAAAATATATAAATAAACCTACTTCATTCTACTGGCTTAAGCTTTTGTAATAAGTGGTGATTTTAATAGAGATATGGTGGTGGTGATGCAGGGCATGATGAACAACTGCTGGTTCAGGGTGAAGGTGAATTTATGCCGACCTCACAGGGGCGAGATCGGGCTCATGTTTGAGCACCCAACCCAACCTGGGAATCTATCAGGTGGGTGGATGGCACGGCAGAAGCACCTCGAGACCACTGATGGTGGACATTCCCTCAAGAAGAGCATATCCACCCCTTTCATGAACACCTCTGAGAAACAGTATACCATGTCTGAAGTCCGCAAGCACTCATCCCAGGACACTGCTTGGATTGTCGTCCATGGCCATGTCTACGATTGCACCAGCTTCGTCAAAGATCACCCTGGTGGTGCGGACAGCATCCTCATCAATGCAGGCACCGATTGCACGGAGGAGTTCGATGCCATACACTCCGACAAGGCCAAGGCCATGCTCGATACTTACCGCATCGGCGAGCTGATCGTTACCGGCTACTCCTCTGATAATTCCGTTCATGGTGGTTCGAGTCTCTCCAACCTCGCCACCATAGGGGAGGCCTCAAGAAACCCCACTGAAGCTCTTACGAATCCACGAGAGAAGGTACCTTGCAGGCTTGTCTCCAAGACCACCATATCGCGTGATGTTCGCCTGTTCCGCTTCGCACTCCCCTCCAGCGACCAAGTTCTAGGCCTCCCCATCGGGAAGCACATATTCCTGTGCGCCACCATCGACGGAAAGCTCTGCATGCGGCCTTACACCCCAACTAGCCCTGTCGACGAGGTCGGCCACTTCGAACTCCTCATCAAGATCTACTTCAAGGGGGAGAACCCCAAGTTCCCCAATGGCGGTCTCATGTCCCAGCACCTGGAATCGCTCCCTATGGGCTCCATCCTTGATATCAAGGGACCCTTGGGCCACATCGAGTACGCTGGGCGAGGGCACTTCCTGATCAACGGCAAACCAAGATTTGCAGCAAGGCTCGCGATGATTGCCGGCGGGACAGGGATCACACCGGTGTATCAGGTGATCCAAGCGGTGCTGCGGGACCAGCCGGAGGACCGAACGGAGATGCACCTGGTCTATTCGAACCGGACGGAGGACGACATACTGCTAAGAGATATGCTCGATGGATGGGCCCGGGAGCATCCGGACCAGCTTAAAGTGTGGTATGTGGTGGGCGAAGCGAAGAGAAATGAGGAGTGGCGGTACAGCACTGGATTCGTGACCGAGAGCATCCTCAGAGAGCACATTCCAATGGGGGGCTCCGAGGACACACTGGCCCTCGCGTGCGGGCCGCCGCCGATGATCCAGTTCGCCGTGCTTCCCAGCCTGGAGAAGATGAACTACGACATCAGCAGTTCTTGCCTTCTCTTTTAATTGGAAAGCTGGATTTCCCGGTTCTTGCCACGTGTACATACCTGTTACTTTCTCATCGTCATCTATAAAATAAGGAAAAAGAGAGCTTGGAGAAAGGGAGAGTCGTATGGAATCTTTCTTTCTTTAATTTAATTTAATACGTATATTATTGTTGTTTGGAATCTTTGAAAGAGGTTGTAGCTTTTGGTCTGATACCATCTGGCTCTAGATGCGCGTTGAATGGATCGAAGAGAAGTTTGACAAACCACCCAACCGAGCCTTGTGAGCTTGTCATTTTGTCGAGCATCCCCGGTCAACAAGCAGGCTGTTCCTCCCGCTCTCATTGGAGCTCCGAATCCGTTGTTATATTTTATGTTTATTTAACTTTGTGTTTTAGTGTCGGAACCCTCTCAGGCTGGTGCAAATAAAATATAGCAACGCTGTATGGGCCCTAGAGGTGAAAATGGGTGAACGGAGATGAAAGATGGGAGGCTTGGTGGGATGAGGAATTGGTGCATCTTACAGTCACAATTACAGGTATAAACTTTTATTTCGTAGTTGATTTACTTTGGCAGATCCAACACAAAGTGCATGGCTACTACTCTTTGCTTCTCTTTTTTTTTTTTGCTAAAAAAAAGGGGGAAGGGGGGAGGAAGGGACAAGCCCACCCCGCGTAGCAGCCCCCACTGGACCCCACCCCGCCAGGAGAATATTTGATGCGGGCAAACCGGGAACTCTTTGCTTCTCTTTGATAACTCCCTAAATGCTGTAATCACTACAAGAATCTAATGGGCATTTTATTATACTACTTTATTCTTCTGAGTCCTGTGATAAAGTTGGAAGTTGTGTGCAGAAATATTCTTCTGTATTTTGTTTTATGAACTTCAGCTGATAGTGCTGTTTGAATTTTAACCAGACACTTCAGCAAAACGTTTGCAGGTTTTATGTCCTCCTGCTTTAGTGAAAAATTCTCTTCACTTTTCAAGTGCTTGATTTAAGTAATTGGAGGATGTAATCAAAATCTTAATTTTGGTTTTATGTCAAAAATTGTATACCAGAACGGAAGACCGATTTCATTGTATAGGATTGGTAAGGCTCGATCATAGTTTTATAGTGTATGGTGAAAAGGATTTACAAGCTAGACTAGATCCATATGGGCGGTCAACATTGTATAGATAGTAGGTCACGTTGATCTGAAGGCATGAACCCTCAAAGTTCTCAACGTGAACACTTCTGTATCTATTTTTTGTTACTTGAATTATTTTTCTCTTTTCTCCCCGTTTTTTTTTTCTGTGGGAATGCATTTGCTTGATGCTTGCTGCCAAGCAACCAATTCTTAATGAGAACTTTTTTGATGGACATCTAAATTTAGCATCATCCCAGCACAAATGGACATTACTAATCTAAATCTATGAACATGAAACTGAAACCTTTAGTAAATCTATTTTTTTTTTGTATAAAATGCTTGTGCACTGATCTCTGAATGTACCACTGCACAAAGCATATTAACTAAGTATTTTTATTTTCCCCTATCCCTTTATTTTTTTCAAATATTTATTTGCCATCAATTTTTGTTAGAGATACAGAATAACTTTGAATTACCAGGATAAGCTACAAAATTTATATGTTTTAAGTCTCCACAATCTAGATTGTTCACATTATAAATATGCTTACATCATTGACCACTCATTTATTGTTTAATAATATGAAGGTAACTTTGACATTATAGACTTGGTCAATTTTCCAAAGTTGCAGCATCTGGCAGCTCGAGTGCTTCAGGAATCAACTAAACAATTGCATTCTATGGGACTTCTTATTAATCAGAAGTGCAGCCTAGAATGATAAACAATGAAACTGACTAATGTGAAATTGTCTCGACGCCTATGGAGGCATGAATCAGACTAAATCACATGACAAACTATTCTGAAATTGTTCAAGCCCCATTGAGGCACCCCCAAGATGCAAGTAATTGCATGCATGTGAAAATACAAAATAATATAAAGCACGAACAATTTAATGATACCGACTGCTACAATCTCTGGTGCCAGATCTAAACAGAATGCTATGTATAGTGCCTACAACATTGATCGCAATTCTTAACGTTCTCGCAGTTTTCTTTTTCTGATCCCAGCATTAACTAGACTTCTAACTTCAATTTTCAGAAAAAGGCTTTGAATTTTTATTATGATGACTCTCTTCTAGAGGCACGTTTTGTCCTGAAGAACTTGAATGATTTTATGTATTATCGAAACATTTGTTTATCAACTCTGACCCAATTTGTGCATGTAAGTCAGATAGCTGTGGCAGTGGCATGGAGGCCTCAGATAAAGAAGTTACATTTATGGAAATTAGTGAACTCATTTGCTTGTCTATATGATGATGGGATGGGAATGTTCATCTTTGTTCCTATACTGATATTTCTATGGTTTCCTTTCCTTTCTACTTTCCATTCTCGGCTCGTATTCAACCAGGGATTTTGCAGAGGTTTGGAGATCTCTCTGATTCTTGTTGGGCTGTAGTAGCACCACTTCTTGCACATTTACTAGGCTTGCTAGATCCTTGAGAGTTTGGATGATTATCCTGATGTTTAGTGAGCATTAATTTGGTGTTTGTTTTTCTTTGGAACATCAGATGATGTATTTATATGCAGATGTCAATTTTAGTGCTTATTTTCAGACCCAAAATTTTTGACATTCTAATATATTCTCTCTGTTGACTGCTGTAAGTGTACGTTATAGTGAAATTCAATATTGAATCCAAGTTGAAGATACATTCAATATTCACTTTGTTCTTGGTAATGAATTCATACCATGGTTGTGTTTGGGTATTCAATTTCAAAATCATGATTTCATTCTTTGCATGAATTTGAAATTTTCAACTTTCAAAGTTGTAAGGTATCATGGCTTTTGTTAATAAAAGAGAAGGATCAAATATGGAAAACCATATCACCAAGGGCTTGCCTAGATAGTATCACCCCTTGCCACTTGCACAAGGAGGAGATTAATGTTTGATTGAGGGTGGTGTTTGTTTAAGCGATAAAAAGCTTTCTAGAAGTGACAAACATGTGACTGTCATGTTAGAAGCAACAAATCCAGGAGAGTACTCCATGAATATTGGATGGTCAAGCTAGCTATGGAGAAAGGCATACTTGAGAGCCATTTGTCTAATATCCTTTCCTTTCACTATCACATGTGTAAGAATGACACTCATAGTATACTAGGCTTAATAACCAGAAAATGTTTCTGAAATATCAAGCCCAGCGACTTGATTATAGCTTTTATTCAAGCTAAGCTTTAAGTCTTTCATGAGAGCATTTATTCGTAGTTTGGGCTTATACTCCCATTTGCATCCAATAACATGCATATTAGGTTGATGGAGAAGACGATCCCATGTTTGACTAAAGATGAAAGTATTGTTGCCAAAACCCGAACGGACTTCCGCCAGTTAACACTCTAGGGAGACAATGATTCATAGTGCATTAATTCGCTCCTCTGCATACTAAAAAGAAATAAAAAGCTCACTGGATTAGCTCCGATTGGGCTATCTGATGCTTAAATCAGAAAGGGCTTTAGGAACAGCAGATGACAAAAAGCAAGAAAACCAGAGAAAATGGAGAGAGATAAAGACTATGAAATATAGCAGCTATGAAGCCCAAGAGGGATGAGGGGTGAATTGAGTTTTTTAAAAACTTTAAGTAAATATAGCAAAATTAAATGCTTAATAGAAGAATATATATTTCAGCAAATGACTAATAAGCAAATATGCAAGAAATTAAAAGCAAGTAAGACAATCAACAAAAACACAAGAAACCCTTCTTCAGCCCGTGCTCTCATCCATTCCTATCAATGCCCAGTCTTCTCTTTCTATTCCTGTAGCTGTTCTTAATGCTCTCAAATAGGAGTTTAGGAATTTTTTACAGGGTCACGCATCTGATCGGAGGGTTGTGCTTCTTGTATGATGGGAGTGAATTTGTTCCCAGCTGGCGGTTTAGAAACTCAGTCTAAAGCTGGCAGCCAATCTAATAATCAAACCAACATCTCTGTGGGTTCAATTAGTTGCTTCCGTAGACCGGTTTTTGGGCTCCTGAAATTCTTATCGGAAGCCTAAAAATTGTTCACCTATTCGGAACAAACTTTGTGTTCAGGGGAATCAAATCCAGTATCAAGTTAAGTGGCTGGTAGGGAATGGTCAATCAATTAATGTTTGGACCGATCCTTGGATCACTAATCTTCCCTTGAGTCATTGACCTTCATTACAGATGCTTCCTTTGATCTTGGTCAATTTCGGGTGGCTGATTTTATTACCGTATATAATAGCTTGGATTCTATACAATTATCTCGGATTTTTAATGCTGACATGATGAGCTTGATTTTTAATGCCTCTGGCGCATGGACAGTGGTCTGATCAGCTTGGTTCGACTTTCTCTAGATCTCAATTTATTTCTATTAAGAATGTAGTTAACCTTATTAATAACAGGGAGTTTTCTTTTGAAGCCAGTGATTTCTCCTGGAAACTATCTGTACCTATGCAAATTAAACGTTTTTGCTGAAAACTTCAGTAGCTTAGCCTTCCATGCAAAAAGTTGTTATTTCGCAGGGGAATATAGCCGTGTGGATCTTCTGATTGTTATTTATGTCTGGGCTGTGCATTTATTCATAATTGTTGGGCTCGACTGGCCACGGCAGTCATTGAGTTTAAGCCAACTTCCTTGTTGAGTTTGTTGCATTTCCTTGCTAACGCTAACCAAAGGAAGGAGGTTAAAGCAGTGATAGCATATATGACACGGAACTAGGTCGGTTCGGCTATAAAAATCGAACCCTCCCCAGCTGCTCCAAGCCGAGCTAAATCAAACTCCGGTTCGTATCCCCTCCCTTTTATTTAAAGGATAGGAAGGCAGAAGAAAACTTCTTGAGCATAGCCCAGTAGAGAGTTGTTTAAACAAGGCCACTATGCTACCAAGTCAACTCAATCAGAAAGGCAACATCCGTACTCAATCAGAAAGGCAAAAAAAGAAGAAAAAAAGATAGTCGCACTCCCGATAGAGCGCAGAGGATGAGTCAATTCATTTAGATTCAGAGACCAGGAAGAACAGCAATGACAATTCTGATGACCATAGATCTGATGGCCAAGAAGGAAGTGGAAGACATAAGACCACCGTTTATGAGACTGACGTAGAGTGATCTTTGATTCGCAGATGAGTACAAATTTATGCATGCCATAGAGAATAAGAGCCACAGTGCAAGAGCTAGTAGAGCCCATAAGGATACGTTGCATATAGAAGACAGAATCATCGAGATCGGTTAAGAAGATACGATGCAGTTGCAAATGTCCTCGCACGTTAAATAGAATCCATAGACGTATCAATTTCCGAGTCGTATGCTAAATCATATTATCTATAGCCACAGACGGCCTATGACCCATATAAATATGAATATGAATATGGTACATCTGAAGTATAATCTTCCAGTAGCCAATACCTTATGTAGTCGGAAACATCTTACGGGTCAAATTTTGTTGCCAACATATTCGGATGGACCCCTCCACAATCATATTATCAGTCAAAGAATACCTCTCAGAGCTAGAGCTTCAGAAAGAGATACAAGACTACTTACAACCTATAGTGCATTTCACATGGAATGAGCGTATAAGACTACAATGCCGCTTTGTCAGAGAGGTAGGCAAGTATACCTCCTCATTATGCTGATGACCCAAATATCTACGAGAGATATCGCTATTTGACAAGATTCTAAATATGGGTATGTATATTATATTTTAAATATATGTAATTGATTATAACATTTTATATTTTGTATATTTCTAATTAATTTTAGAATATTTCATGTTACTTCTAGCATACAAAGCATTCTAAAAATAAAAATTACTCTTAATTATTATATATTCTGCATCACTCTAAAGCATCAAGAAGCATCATTTATGATGTATTGAGGTAATAGAAACATCAAAAAATATCAAAAAAATCAAATTATCCTTAGAATTATTGAAAAATTAAAAAATAATTAATTACTATTAATTCAAACTTAAAAAATTTTAAAAAAATGGCACGCCAATTTTCTTATCATGTGTTTGTACAATACCGATCAACCGGTATAGATCCCAATACTGATTCGGCGAACCTTAGCTCGGAGACCATAAAAATATTAAATTTTGTTTTTAGGCATTTTTCATAGTCTAAATCATAATAGATAGCATGGATCTTCAATTTAAATACCCCGTTACTAATTTTAAAATCTAGAAGAGTAATACCT
The DNA here is from genome assembly GCA_025769935.1 of Phoenix roebelenii. Taxonomy (NCBI): domain Eukaryota; kingdom Viridiplantae; phylum Streptophyta; class Magnoliopsida; order Arecales; family Arecaceae; genus Phoenix; species Phoenix roebelenii. The sequence continues at coordinate 29,603 of JAOXJJ010001247.1, forward strand.
TATCCTTCCGAGAGGAGCTTAATCTATCTCATATATATATATATATATATATATATATATATAGAAAGATAGAAAGAGAGGGAGAGAGAGAGAGATACAAATACAAACATAAGCATTGTTGAAAAGAATAAGAAAAAATATATAGGTAGATGCAGTCATTGTCAAAGATCATATTACTCATAAGAAGAGAACATGAGAAATCAATACTCAGTCTAACAAATTCATTCACTTTTCATGTGTAGAACTACATTATTAAATGAGAGCATGCAAGTGATAAGAATAGAAGATGTACAACTATACAGAGGAAAGACTTCGTAGTAGAGTAGCAAGAGAAGTAGCCGACATCTCCTTCACCATGGGACAAACTCGGGCCTAATCAACTGGGTAGCCATGCCAAGATTCTTGACAATGTCTTCAAACAAGTGTTTTCTTCCACCATCCCCACAATCTCTACTTACATCATCTCTTATCTATGACATAAACTGGTGAAGCTTAGGGCGAGATTAGGAGTGGCATATCTTTCAGAGGATGCATCCATGTAAAGACTCCAGAATGATCATGTTTATTATATAAGGATAGTTTTATCTAGGGCTTTGGATGTAGCTACTGATGCTTAGAAAGGGACTTGGGCATACCTCTTGGGAAACCAAGCTAAGGTACTCGCAATTGCTGAGATGATTTTGGATGTTTTTTAAGACAGCTGCTCATGGGGAAGTTGGTTAGAGCATCAGAACTTTCATAATTTATTGCAGCAAGATCATAAGCTTTTGCAGCCTCCTCTCGAGTCTCTGCACGAAAGAAACCTATTTAGAAGTCGGTATGCTAGATTTAACTTCTTTTTTTCTCTTTTTTGTGAAAAAAGAAAATACTTTCTCTCTCTTCGATTAGCAAATATCTAGTATGCCTACATGTGACATATCCACATATATTTATTTGCATACATGCAGAAGCATACATATAAACATGAGCACATATATACATATATATGAAGAAATAAATTTTGAAGAATAAGCAATGGAAACGGTTAAGTGGAGATACTTTTTCCTAGTGGCAGCAGGAGTGGCATTAACATAATATTTTCAATACTTAAGTTATACTGACAAAATGATCTTTGAGCATTTTCTTGAGATGCTCTTTCAATTTCACAGTGTTTCCTCCACTCTGTGAAAAGAAAAAAAAAGTGGCAGTTATTTGTTCCATTTACATTTGGGCATGATCATGAGTGGAGCAAGCAAATGGATACATGTATGTAGATAACTCTCCGCATATGTTTGAGCATTGGACTTGGTTTACTTGGAAGATGATGAACGGGAAATGCCCATGTGCAAACAAACAATTAATGTGATATTAACATAAATTGTGCTTCATTTAGCTGTTGTACTATAAAAATTTAAGTATGATTGCATTTGTTCAGGAAAAAAAAGTTGATTGAATGAATGTTAGTCATTTTTTGAGGAAATAAAGAAAGCACTAGAGAGAACTTATACCAAGAGTCCCAAGACAAAGGTTTTTGTTGTCATGGGCATCATGAATTCTAGCCTCCCATCTCCTGCTGGAGTTGTGCCTGCCAAACTTCCAAAAGATGCATGAGAACATAGATACTAGATCTCTTGTATATAGTATAAATATGATTTACAGTGATATAATGTACAGCACAATTCTTTAATTGGTGCTTCAATTTACTTATTCAACCAGTGATGACCAGTCATTAAATATTAAAAATGCATTACGGTAGAAGCATTTCTTTATTCATGTAATATATCATTAAAGGCTGGAATCAAGACCAGCACATGTTATGCATTTGAGGAAAGGGCTTCACAATGAAGCACTTTAATATTCAGTTTCAATTTTAATCCATTTTATATGATAAATCTTTAACTCCAAATCTGAAAATTACCAGCTTCATCTAATTATATATGCATGGTAAAAGAACCCATCAATCAGACATATTTAATAAAAGTTATCTAGCGACTCCATGATATTTTTATGCTCCTCTTGTAAATCCATTGCTACTACGTCAAAGAGAAGCTACATAATCAATCTTGGACATGCTTCGCATCTCCTGGCACTCATTTAGATACGTGTTTTCCTACATTTGGAAATTTCACTTAAGAAATTGCTATTAATGCTTTGGAAAATTTATATTGCTTGGACTGCAAAGAAACCACTACGCACTGATAAGACGTTTAAGATAATATTCGATATAACAAAGACTTACATGTAAGTTAAGAATAGTTCCTCATCCCCAATACTTTAGAGCAGCAAGATCACAGACATGAACAGCTGCCTCCTATCATCATATACACCTAAACCACACCATCAATTATGCATTCAATCAAATAAATTGAGGGATCTTTTCTTCCATAGGGTACTAATTTATATGGTTACTTATAAAGAAAAAATATCTTAAAAATTTAGATCTTTCCGAATGGATGTCTTATAACTAACCCAAGAAAATTAGGTTGAGGACAAAAGGATCACAATTTCAGTTCACCAACAACAACCAATAAGAAGTGATAAAACAAAAAATGTTATCACAAAATATGCAGCAATATAAATTAAAAAATAAAGTAATCGGCATAATGTCCTTTCTCCCCTCTTTCTATTTCCTGTTGTTGCTTGTTTCTTCTACCTTATTTTCCCTTCTTGTTTTGGTGGTGGTTCCGAAAGTCCTTATCCCACAGGTAAGCTTCATATTTTCCAGTCCATTTATGCCTGTGGACATCCCTTCAAATTTAGTACAAGAAAAATCAAAATAGCTAGTTTATTTTATCACTTTCTAACCTTGTGACCCCTGTGTAGATGGAAGTCCCCTTCCCCTTTTCCTTCTTTAAATGGGAATCATTAGACTTGTGAGGTCTTCGATCAGTCTTATTCCTAGGTCCATGATGATGGATTGTACTCGCTGAAGCCATGAAAGACAATGTGTGGGAACCACAAGGGGATTTTGACGAATAAGGAGATGATGAAGGGGTGCAGGAGAATTCTTCATCTATGGTTAGCTATGGTAGGGTAATGGCCCTGTATTCTAATTTTTCTTCTTTTCTTGACCTAATACCTATTTAGAATTCAGGTTGCTCAATACAAAGGAAGGTCAAGGTAAGCCATGGATAGTTTTGCCCATAATTTTGCCAAAAGCAAAGGAGAAGGGTAAAAGAGGGGGGTTTAACATTTTTTGAGGTTGTTATTACACTTGGCTCAAAGGTTTCCCATACTTTCACAAGTATCAAGGTGCGTCCGTGGCACTCATTAACTCAACTATGCCAGTTAATCTTTTCTTGGTTGGTTGGCATGCCTCTACGCTTGTTAGAGCTTTAGGTTCTGTGATGCAGGTAAGGAGCCCTATGGGTTTCCTTAACCTACATGAGATCAAAGTAGCATAGTGAAAATAGAACTAGAAGTCAAACAAGGAACTGTAGGACCCAATCGCTCTTCGCTCCTCGATGAAGGATTGTCACTGTTTATAGTACCTGATCCACTCATAGGATCCCACTGCTATGAACAGACTGCTCGTGGCCATCAACTGATGCTTCTTTGATAGTCAAGACACGAAGATCATTTCCACAGGAAATGTTTGATGTGAGTTAAACCTTCCTAGGACAAGGATATAACCAGCATAGGGGTTTCAAAGTGCCTAGAGAGAGATTTAAGAGGAACTAGACTAATTTTGGAGCAGACAATAGATTAAACCTAAAATCATTCAACAATTCATTTATATGATCTAAAATTTAAATAAAATAAAAAAATAAAACAACTAAAATAGAGGACTAAAAAATCCAACACAATCAGTTTTTAATTTAATGCAAAATATTTTATTGGACAACTTTATGCAAGCCAAAATGTAGAGTTATTATCTTCATTGCAAACCATGCTAACACATATAATTGAGCATTATAATCTAATGGTTTAACAAAATGGAGAATTAAAGAATTGGAGAGGTGCAATATAGATC